>CANXYC011198404.1:0-22728 GCA_948193065.1 Aleurites moluccanus
GTAAATAAGCCCGCCGAAACGACCTAAACTGACCTAAACTTTGACGGGCCATAAAATGAAAATCAGAAAGCCAATTGGGCCACCACTTGGCCCAATCATCTAGTCTCGACCTAAGCTTCGAAACGGTACCTCATGGCCCACCTAATTCTTTTGGTAACATAGTTAACCAGAAAATACCTAAAAATCCCAAAAAGGACCCGTAATTTGCGAGCCAGTTGCGGCAGCGCAACTGGGCCCGCCCGGGCTAATTTTTAACATTATTCCAACTTGCTCCATTTCTCTTTATATATGTATATATGATCATTCTAATTCTATATAAGATCTATTTGAGCTATATTAATGCTATTTACATTGTATATAGAGGCACTCCTACATGATATCATAATAGAGCTATCTCGATGGTATAACAGGTAAAACCATCGACCGTGTGCACACTTGTTTATACAGGCCTCAGCTAGAGGGGGACGGTGTACTCTAGCCGTAAGAGCCGAGCACTCTTACACATAGGTGGATTGAGCACTAATAGTGCGAAAGAGTGTTGTATCAAAAAAGTTATAATTGTGTTAAATCAGTACAATTATACTTTTCACTGGACCCATATCTATTATATCATATGTGCATTGGCTCATTCATTGAATATTTGTTATTTCTTCATTTAATATTACTTATGAATATTATATGGATATGAATCTAGATACCTATATGGTTAAGTATCTGGATGTTTACAGAGATTCTTATAATGATATTGATTCAGATATTTATATGAATACGTATATGGGTATTCGTTCTACTATTTATTTGCTATATTGTATATATACTATACTGATATATATATACAGGTTCTTGCTTCACTATTTATTTATTATCTTATATTGATTCTACAAGCCACATTTGATTAACCATTGTTCTATGATCATTTACTGCATTTTTATACATTTGGATTCACTGAGTATTTTTATACTCACCCCCTTCAGTGGTTATTATTTTTAGGTCTGCAGTGAGGCATGCATTCCATTGGCATTCCCTACTCCTGCCTTGGAATAGTTCTAGCTGATTATGTAAATACTCAAGTTCCAAAAGTATATGTGTAAATAATTGTACAGTATAAAAGTTTCATGGTACTATAAATTAAAGAGTAACATACATATATGTTTGTATTTGCATCTTTATAATTTCACATAAGAAATATAATATGGATGTATATGATAAGATATATATATATATAAATTGCTAGATATGCAAATGTGATTATTCTGAGTTGATATTGAAGATCCAGAGGGATCATTGAATTGAGAATAGAGGTTGAAGTATATAGTAGAAGTGTTTATATGCATGTTTTTCAGCTAGGCATACTCCTTATATAAAGGAGATGCCGCCTAAATTTTTATGAAATTGTCAAACTATAACGAGCTTATTATTGTATTTCATGCCATATAGTATAGTCATTTGGGTTATTCGTGATACCAGCATTACCCGTACTCTAAGACCGTCCCTGCTCCTAAGTTATGTCGTGACAAATAATGATTAGTTCTCGAAATCAAAAATACAATTCGTATAATGTCATTAATTTTAATTTAATTTTTTTAAATCATTTAAATCAATTCATAAATATATACAATGCACAAATCTTTTTAGGTATTTAAATACCGAAAATAATTCAGATAAGAAAATATTACAGGTTTATCGGAGTCGAAATCTCACAAACTAGCTTTAGAATTGCGACAGAAACGCGAAGATAGCCTACTGGAGCTTTTGGCCCAACGGTGGCGCCCAGGCTCCACTCATTAGCTACCGTCCGGCGACTCACCGCCAGCGGCTATGGTTCTGGTGGTCAGGGGAGATGCCTACAGGAGCGTATCGAGCTAGGAACCTAAAAGTACCATCCACTCGCCTCCATTTGGCCGAAAATCACCCTAAAAGCTCTGGTCACCATGGTTTCTGATCTTTTTCTCAGGTGGGTTTCAGAGGATAAAATAGGTACCCACGTGAAGCTCTCACTGAGCTGGTTTCAACGCCACCAACTTCGCCGAAAAATACCACTTGAAGCGGCCGGAATGAGTCTTGAAAATTTCGGTCACCGGAAAAGCTAATAATCGAACGTTCTGCTTCCGTCGGTTGTCCGATCTCGCTGATTCTTCTTCCCTGAAGCTCGTCGGACAGCAACAATCCTAGTGATGGTGGCGGTGACGCTCATCGCTGGCTGTAGCCCTCTGTCCGATGCCTCTCTCTGTGTCTCTCTTTCTTTCTCTGTCTTTGATTTTCCCAATTCAGCAGCTGATTGGTTGACTTAATTTTACCAACCAATCACTGCTCACCAAGTATTTGATTCTTTAAAAAGAAAATATATATATTAGTTAATGATATTATGTGGTAAGGAACTAAATTGGTTCAAGCATAAAAATGAACTTGTCAAGCTCTTAAAATGAGCGAGTTCGAGCTTTAGCCAACATATACTCATATATTGTTTTAATTTTATAAAGAATACATTCTAATATATATTAACTGATAGATAAGAGTGACAGGAAATGAGGAATAGCCTAGTGGTAAGCTACTTGGCTTCCCCTTCTTCTTGATCGAGGAGCGAATCATCGTGTGTGTGTGTATATATATTAATTAAATCCTTCTTAAAATTTTACTAAGATATTTTTAATTAATACTTGTAAATAATTATTTTTTAAAATAAAATAATATAAATATAAAAATATTTTTATATTCATTAATAGAGTGTTTGAATATAAATAGGTTTTTTGAAATTAGAGTTTTAAAAACGCCGTTTAAATTTTTTATATTTTTAATTTTCAAAATGATATTTTAAATTAATTAATCAAATACTCAAAAAATCATTTGATTTTTTTAAAATTTTAAAATGACATTTCATTTTTATTTTAAGTGTATCCAAACACTTCCTAAATATTCTTAAAATAATTATTATTTTTAAATAAAATATGATTCTAAAAATAATTTAAAAATACAAATATTAGATTACTAAAATTAAATATTATATTACTAGTGAGCTGATAACCTATCAAATTATCAAAATCTATTTGAATTATTAAATAACAGCTGGATCAGATCAGTTATCACATGAGAGGAGAGTGTTAAAATATAAAATATAAAAATATAAACAAACAGAGAATTTTATCATATTAATTTGATTTAAATTTTTATAATTAAAATGATCTAAAAAAATAAAATATATTCACACTCTCTCCAAATTACTCAAATTGTCTCTCATTATATTATAAAGCTAATAAATTTCTTTAACACAAATTTAAAAAAAAAAAATGATTTTCATCTCCAAATTTTTTAAAAATTTCTGTCATTCATCCAAAACTAAAAAAATTAGATCACCATTGATTTGAATTAATCATCAAATTAAAGATTTTATTTTTTTATTAAAAGATTTAATATTGATAAAATTTGATTCTCTTATAAAGTTAGGAATTCTTGATATTAGGCTAAATAGAAAGGGATGTAAACTTATTATGAATTTAATTTAAATTTTAAAAAATCAAATTGTTTAAAATTTCAACTCATTCTATCTATAATTTCTTTTGTAAAACGAGATATAAGATCCGAGTAACGAATATGTCTAATGAATGCACATGAAAAGGCAATCATTCGAAGGAGAATGGTGGAAACAATGCATAGTACTTGCCTACTTCCATTTCATAGCAAAAAAAGCAACGTATTAGTTATTACCCACAGACATCAGACAAGTTAGCGGACTACTCTGGAAACCAATAATAATTAATAATAATAATGATGGGGATGACCCACATGTGCATTTTTTTTCCACCTTAATTTTTGAGAAATCTTATACAAACAATGGTGACCTTTGGATCCCACATAATTTCTCCACTATAGGCATGCATTTAATATTTACATATTTGCTTTTATTTTTAGTAAAAAAATATGAATATGAATATATTATGTTTTTGTATTTACATTTAGGATAGATTTCCGATAAGAAATTGAAATTTAGATTTTTAATTCAAATTTCAATTCTACAAAATTAAAATTATATTAAAATTATAATTATAATATTTATTTCACACAAAAATTAATGACAATAGAAATGATGATGATTATAATGGTGGACTATCATCGTCGATGATGGTATTAAAGATCGTGATGGACCACCGATGATAACAATAAAAGTGGTGATGAACCGTCGTCGACGACAGTGACAGATATGGTAAGAGTGACAATAGACTGCTGGCGATGAGGTGATGGACATCCAATGATGACGGTGGTGGGGTGACTGTAGACCATTGGCGATGGTAGTCTTACGACTTATAGTTGCCAACAGTGAGGGTCTAGTGAGCCTTCGTCGCCGGTGGTAATGATGGTGGTGGTGGGGTGTAGCGGTAAACTGCCGGCAATAGTGATTCGACAAGTCTTTGTCATTGACAGTTGGGGTAGATCGCCAGTAATGATGGTGACAGTGGTAGCCCATCATTGCTGATAGTGACGATGGTGGACCACCGTCGCCAGTAATAATAGGGTCGAGGATGGTGATAATGATAGGAAAGGGGTGACAGTAGTGGTTATGAAATTGTAATTTTTATGAGATTGTTGAATTATTTTTCTAATTATATTACAATTTCCTAAAATTATAGATAAAATTTCAATTCCAATTTTATGAAGATACCAAAAATTGAAATTATAAATTACAATTAAAATTCTAATTTTAATTTTAATTTCAAACCCTACAAATGAATTTTTAAATATTTTATAGAAAAATCATCTTAACACTTTTAAATTTTTATCATAATTAATATTATTTTTATCTAGTCTTTTGATTTTATTCGTGTATATAATGAGAGGACAAATAGGAGCTTTGACTTTTCAATCCATTTAAAAATGTGCATAATATATTAAACTTTTATAAATAATTTCAAATGTTTAAACTATTTAATCAATTTTCATCCTATAAATATAAAAGATTAATAAAAATTTATTTAATTAAAAATTATAATTTTATAAAAATAATAATAATTATTTTTAAAATAAAAATTGTAAAAAAATTTAAAAATTAATCTTTTATTTTTTTATATTTATTTTAACCTCTAAATAAAATTTTATGATTTCATTATGACTTTATTCATATTGTATTTGGATTGTTATATTTATACTTTGGATTGACTTTTGTAATATGTTGACTATGTTCTAAAATTTCGTGCGAGGTATTTTAGAACTCAAAATATTTAAATGTAACGCTAAATTATTAATTTTTTAATAATATATATTAATTAACAAATTTTAAAAAATTAAAAATGCTAAATTTTAAATAGAATAATTAAAGTATTAATTATAATAAATTTAAAAGTATTATAATAATTTACTTATTTCTTTTTGAATGAATACGTCTATTTTTTATATTTAAATTGTTAAATAAAATTTAATATTATAAATATTTATCTACTTTCTATATTTATTAATTTATTTTAAAATTTTCATTTTTTATATTTATTTATTATTTTTAACATTTTTTATTCACATCTATAATTTTTATTTACCAATCATTCAAATATGACATTTTCTGTGGGTAGGCAGATGTGGCAATTAACCTGAAGTAGCTTTTTTTTTTTTTTTTTAATTATTGAAAAATAAACACATTTTTCTTTTACATAAAATTATTATTTTCTGTAATTAAAGAACTTATTCAAGAACTCAACCTCAAAAATGAGGGAGAGAGAGAGGGTTCTCCATTTCCCAAGTAGTCAAAAAGCCGCACTCACTCACTCTCTCTGTTCTCGCTCACACTCTAGTCCCTCTCACACTGTCACAGTGTCTATGTATGCACAGTGAATGAAGCTTTGGTCTACGAGTGAGTCGTGACTCTACTCCCCAAAATGTAAAACCCATTTACACGCAGCTGCCCTGTTTCGTTCAAGTTTTACTTCTCTTTCTTTCTTTCTTGGTATCTATGCCATGGTGGTCTGCAGATGGGTTTTGTTTTTGGGTCTGTTTCAGTTTCTTGCAATGCAGCTTCCTCTCATAATGGCAGGTTAGTGCATTTAATTACCTTTTTTTTTTGGTTCTCTTTAAGGTATGTGTTGCATATACTTTCCTTTTAATACCTTTTAAATGTTGCATTTTTGTTGATTGTCTTATCTTTTATGGTTCTTGTCATTATTTTTGGGCAAAGCTAGGATTCTGCAAATGGGATTTTGTTGTTAGCTTCAATTCTTTGGGTTACTGTTGGTTTTGTCGGTTTTTAATGGCTTTGCTTTCATTTTAGTGAAAATTTCGATTTTTTCTTTTAACTCTTTTGCTGTTGTGAATTCTTGACCTTTTCATTTTTTTGGTTTTGGTTTGTGGGGAATTAGGTAACGTTGGATTGGTGGTTTTTGAATTTGAACTAGCAGTTATAATCAAATTCAGTTTAAATTTTTGGGTTTGATTTTATGGTTATTTATGAATTATCTGGGTTAAATCTTTAAGGCAAATATTGCGGTTCTGCAATTTGGTTGCTGTAGTATGCATATTTTGTTTTTTTCCTGGTGAATAGGGTGGAAATTGATCTCCATTTTCGTCCTTGATATGGTTTTACCATGCTTGCTAATGTGACCCTCTGACCCATTAGGAACTCTGATTTGTTGCTTGTTACTATGATGTGTGGATTGATCAGTATAGAGTTCAAAATTTTCTGATAGTTCAAGATACACAAATTATTGTATGGTTTTCCACCTGATTAATACATTTACTGAATAAAATAGGGGCTCGTACATTAAATAACCAAGCAAGCAATGTTGCAACTGATACTCTAATCCTTAGGCATGTAAAAATGGGTGCAAGTTTGATTATGATGTCAAGACTTACTATTTAATGAAGATTTCTTTTGATACATTGCTTGCCTGTTCTTTTGGAAAGGCTGTTTGAGTACTCAAAATGCTGTATTTTCTTATAATTACACCATCAGAATATCATAAGAGTTTATTAGCATCAAATTGTAAAAAGTTAAGAAAATTTGAATTGCTGGATTTCTCTCAATAAGTTGCTTGCCTGTTCTTTCTGAAAGGCTTTTCAAGGAAATGCTGTTTTTTTTTTCCTTCTCATAGTTGCACCATCTCAATTCATAAGAGTTGCTTCATTAGCATCAAATGGCAAAAAAAATCTCTGTTTGTGAGTTAGCAACCAAAAGTCAAAGTTTTAGGCTGGAGTTTTAAAACAAATAATTTGCTACTTAATAATAGCTCCTGCTCCTTTGCAGAATGCCCTTTGGATTTGAGAGGATCAAACTTTACCCTAGCAGCTTCTTTGTGCTCTAATAAGGATGACAGAGGAAAGTGTTGCCGCTATATAAATGCTTTTATTGCTGTTTCTATTGCTCACTATGCCAATGTAACTGGCAACCTAGGGGTTAATTCAAATTCATCTGGTATCTGCCTTGATTCCATTTCACGAACTATGGAACTATATGGTGTTCCAAAAAATGCAACAGCCTTTTGTGGATTCGGGACAAAAATTCCAGTTAATTACAAGTGTAAGGGTCGAACAACTGTTACTCAGATGCTGCAGTCTCCGAAGTTTGTGGATGTTTTGCAAAATTGCAAAGTGCCACTTTTGGCAGAAAGTAGTTGTAGGAAGTGTTTAAATTCTGGAATTGTATACCTTCATCTTCTGGTAGGAACAGATGATAATATAACATTGAGTACTTGCCGTGATGCAACTTTTGCAGCACTTGCAAGCCAACTTGATGATGCTTCGGCTGTCAATATGGCAAGCTGTTTCTTTGGAGTTCAAGGGCTTAATGTTCCTCCAGGTATGACTAGTTTGATCTTTCTTTTAAGTGTCCTGAAGTTTATACTTGTCACTTATTTATAGTTTCTAGGTTGGGAAGACTTTACTGGAATTCTGTTGTACATCATGTGTAAGGTTTATTGTTTTATGTTCCTGTGTTCAATCATTCAATTTTTTTTTTGGGTATGAAGCTAATTCTTCAGAGCCATCTGGCCCATCCCCGTCCACACTCAGTCCTGATGCTTCTCCAAGTCCATTGGTTGCTGCTAGTCCAAGCCAAGTTATGCTGGGAGTAAACTTAAATGAGAACCACCATTCCTACCACCTGACACTAATTCCAGCTGTAGGAATTGCAGTTACAGTTGTTGCTGTTATGATGCTGATAGTCTTGATGGTTCTGATTCGGAGGAAACACAGAGAGCTAGAGGAATCAGATAATGTAGACAAGGCCTCTTCAAAAGCCTTCCCTCCTACTCGGCCTATACGAAAATTTCAAGAACGTGGTATTCTGGGCTTTGTGTGGTTATATACTTTCTTCATACTAGCATGTATTAAGCTTGCTTCTGTACATTTATTTATTTATTAGTTCTGGGGTTTGCCATGTAGGAGGAGGACCTACATCAATGTTCCGAAAATTCAGCTATAAGGAGACCAAGAAGGCGACAGATAACTTTAACACAATCATTGGACAAGGGGGATTTGGAACTGTGTACAAAGCTCAATTTACTGATGGCTTAGTGGCAGCAGTAAAGCGGATGAACAAAGTTTCTGAGCAGGGGGAAGATGATTTCTGCAGAGAAATAGAACTTCTTGCTCGACTGCATCACCGCCATCTTGTTTCTCTGAGAGGCTTTTGCATCAAAAAATATGAAAGGTAGTATATTTATCCTTATAATTGTGGCTGAAGCAATCATAGAAAATAAATAAACTAATTAAATGGGCTTGCACTGTTTCATGATGCAATGCTGTTTAATCATTTGTATGCGTAGATTAATAGAAGTGGGCAGCTTCCTGGTTTGCACCTTTAGCAGAAGCTGAATTATTTCACTGTCTATCCTATTTCTACAACCAGTTGCATTCTTTTTTATCATAATTGTTCCTAACAATTAACATCAATAGACAATTAGGCTGGTTTTTGGTTTATATAACGTTTGCAGCACATGCATGGGGTTATTTTGTGCTAGTTCAGTAACAGTGAAATGATAACTTTGATATCTTTACATGGTTTTACAATATTAATCATGTTCATTTGGATGGGCTTGTTACTAATATACAGAAAATCAAATACTTTTGCTTGCTTATGATGGCAGATTTCTTATGTACGAGTATATGGCAAATGGAAGCTTAAAGGATCATCTTCATTGTATGTTTCCTCACATCTTCAGTTCATTTCTGCTCACAACCAAAAAATAAAATACGTCTCCCCTCTCTCTGTCACGCACTATGACAATTTATGCTTTCATTTAACATGGAACAACTTTTCTCTTAATGATAGATGCATGAGTTCAAATGCTATGGAAGTCATTATTGAAATAACTTGTTTCATGTATTTTGAAAATTCTCCCTTTTTGATAGCTTTGTATTCTGATAAGCTTTTCCTTGTTTGTGCAGCCCCTGGAAAGACTTCATTGAGTTGGCAGACAAGAATTCAGATTGCTATTGATGTGGCTAATGCTCTGGTAATTATAAAAAATATGCTCATATTTGGGACTGATTGGTTTAGCTGCAGTATTTTTTATTCATTTACTCTGAATTTTTTCCTTGTATGCAGGAGTACCTCCACTTCTATTGTGATCCCCCTCTTTGCCACAGAGACATTAAGTCGAGCAACATTTTACTGGATGAAAACTTTGTTGCTAAGGTAGTGTACTAGTGGGATTTTGCACTGGTGGCTTTTTTTTCTCTTGCACACTTTGTTTCTTGGCTGAAACTGCATTTCTGAAATATTCACTTTGGACAAAAATAAACTATGCCAGTGAACTCAGGTTTGTTCATAACCTTTGAACTATTTTGAGAACTTGAAGAACTGGATTTTCTTGCAAAAAAGCATCCTCAATATCATTCATCAAATATCTTTTTCTACATATTAACTCCTTGCCATAATTTATCTTCTAGGTTGCAGACTTTGGCCTTGCACATGCATCAAAAGATGGCTCCATTTCCTTTGAACCAGTAAATGCTGATATCTGGGGAACTCCAGGTTAGCGACAAAAGTACTTGACCCTCCAGCATGGAATGTTTAATTCATTAAGCTAAGAGTTCTAATTACATGATGGCATTCAGGTTACATTGATCCTGAGTATGTAGTCACTCAAGAGCTTACTGAGAAAAGTGATGTATATAGTTATGGTGTTGTACTCTTGGAGATAGTAACTGGAAGATGGGCAATTCAAGAAAACAAGAATTTGGTGGAATGGTCTCAAATGTTCATGGCATCAGAATTAAGATTGCATGAGTTAGTGGACCCAAGTATCCGGGATTCCTTTGACTTGGACCAGCTTCAAACAATTGTGACTATTGTGAAATGGTGCACTCAGAGGGAAGGACGGGCAAGACCTTCAATTAAACAGATTCTTAGGCTTTTGTATGAGAGCTCAGACCCGATGCATAGTGGGTTTTTACTAGCTGTGGAAGATGAAGAGTATGAAGGAAGTGAAGGAAGAGGAAGAAGAAGTAAAGGGAAAATGCATAGAAGTGATGGGGGTTTTCATAGTGGTGAAGGAAGATACCTTGCTTCTTCTTCGAGTACGTCGAGGTCATATTGCAGCAGAAGCTTTTTACTTGAAACTGGCTCTCCACAGTCTCCTTCCAATATACTTTCTGTCTAAGGGGAATAATTTTTTCTGCTTAAAGCCTTGGACTGCCAATTTATGGTTGCTAGAAAGCTATAACATCTTGAGGTAATCATCAATGAGAGACATTAATTGACAATGGTTTATGACAGGTTAACTGGAACAGTTTGTCACTTTTATTTGTGTGGAAACTTCAGTTCATAGAGCTTGCCAATGCCTTCTAGATAATTTATCATCAGTTGGATGGGAAGGGAAATTGTAAAAGTAAAGTTTTAGATACATTGTTTTTTTCTATGCCATCTTAAAATTTTTGGAATTATCAACTCATAAATATATAAGTTTTCTCTTGCATCATGGATTGAGATACTTTTAAGTAGTAATTATGTAGTCAGTAGCATTGATTACGCAGATTCTTGTACCAATTGTGAAACTGAGATGTTTTAGTACAACGTATTGAATTCTTCAATTGAAAAAAAAAAAAAAAAAAGAGAAGAAAGAAAAAAAGAAAAGCCTCACCTTATATATGAAGATTTGAAGGATGTAGACACGTTGAAAAGTTCCATGGACAGCCATGCTTGAAGTCCAGCCGCCCGAAGGAAAAGCATTGTCAGAAACACAGTAACTGCCATTACTGATCGACAAATATTAGATGGTTAAAAACTATGTTATCCTGTATGTATGCTGCAGATATTGGCGGCTTAGTAAATAGCAAAGCCTTTGGCCGGCTTAAATTTCTTTATTTTAGATCAATAAATGCCATTTACAAGTATTTTGTACTTGCATTGATGACTCCGATGTGCCCTTGCATTACAATGGAATCTGGCAGATGATCACTATTGCAGTTGACTTTTGATTTAATCGAACAAAGCTTGGTTCTTTCTTGAAATGCGCAGTGTACATATGTGAGATAATTGGAATCTCAAGTTCTGACATCTAATATCCACTGACCTGTAAAATGGGTCAGTTTACTCCTACCAAATTTCTGCTTACTATCTTCATCCTCTTCTCAGTTGCCATATCATTTCCTGCATCAAATGATCGCAGGGCTTACATCATCCACATGGACCAATCAGCAATGCCAGCGTCCTTCTCTACGCACCATGATTGGTACATGTCAACATTATCATCACTATCATCACCAGACGGTATCTCCCCTGTCCATCTCTACTCCTACAAGCATGTGATGGATGGCTTTAGTGCTGTGCTTTCCCAAAGCCACCTTGACCAGATGGAAAATTTGCCTAGTCATGTTGCCACCTTTCCAGAATCAATTGGTCACATTCATACTACCCATACCCCAAAATTTCTGGGTCTAAACAAGCACACTGGAATATGGCCGGCAAGCAAGTTTGGTGATGACATAATCATTGGCGTTCTCGACACTGGAATCTGGCCAGAAAGTGAGAGTTTCAACGATAAAAACATGCCTCCAGTGCCAAAGCGCTGGCACGGCATATGTGAAACTGGCATAGAATTTAACTCTTCCCACTGCAACAAGAAGCTGATTGGAGCTCGCAAGTTTAGCAAAGGAATGAAGCAGTACGGTCTGAATATATCAAACACCGACGACTATGATTCTCCTAGGGACTTCATGGGTCATGGAACTCACACATCATCAACAGCAGCAGGCAGCCGAGTCCAGCATGCTGATTATTTCGGTTATGCTGAAGGCACAGCAACCGGCATGGCACCAGCAGCAAGGATAGCTATGTACAAAGTACTGTTCTATAGTGGCGATAATGATGATTATGATGCTGCTGCAACTGATGCACTCGCTGGCATGGATCAAGCTATAGAAGATGGTGTAGATATCTTGTCATTGTCCTTGGGTTTCATAGAAACACCTTTCTTTGGGAATCCAATAGCCATAGGAGCATTTGCAGCCTTGAAGAAAGGTATATTTGTTACATGTTCAGCAGGAAATGGAGGTCCTCATGGATACACCATGCTCAATGGAGCTCCTTGGCTGACAACAGTTGGTGCTGGAACTATTGACCGTGAGTTTGGAGCTCTTGTTACACTTGGAAATGGAGACTTGACTGTCACTGGACAATCTATTTATCCAGAAAATTTGTTTGTCTCTAGGATTCCTGTATATTTTGGACGTGGAAATAGAAGCAAGGAACTCTGTGATTGGAACTCCTTAGATCCTACGGAAGTTGCAGGCAAGTTCGTCTTCTGCGACTATGATGATGAAACATCATTGTTTCATAAGACAACATCTGAAACAGACCGATATGGTCCAGACATTGCCGGAGCTGTTGGAGCTATCTTTAGCGAAGATGATGGTGAATTTCAACATCCTGACTACTTTTATCAGCCAATTGTGTTAGTGAACACAAAGGATGGAGACATGATCAAGAAATATATACTCAACACAACAAATGCAACAGTTAGTGTTGAGTTTGGGAAAACCATGCTAGGCATTAAACCAGCTCCAAAAGTAGCATACTTTTCGTCACGAGGACCAGATAGTAGATCTCCATGGATTTTGAAACCTGATATATTAGCTCCTGGGTATCACATTTTAGCAGCATGGGTTCCTAACAGAGGTTTTGCACCGATTCGTGAAGATGATTATTTGCTAACAGATTATGCTCTTGTTTCTGGAACTTCAATGTCCTGCCCTCATGCAGCTGGTGTAGCTGCATTGCTTAAAGCCACTCATCGCGACTGGAGCTCAGCTGCCATCCGATCAGCAATGATGACTACAGCATATGTTACAGACAACACAAATGGTCGAATCATTGATATGACTACTGCAGTAGCTGGTACCCCTCTTGATTTTGGAGCAGGACATTTGGATCCTAACAAGGCCATGGACCCTGGACTAGTATATGACATTGAAGTGGAGGATTACATTAACTACCTGTGTGCATTGAACTATACAAACATGCAGATAAAAATTATCACAGGAAGTTCAAATTTTACCTGCAAATATGCTAGTTTGGATCTTAATTATCCTTCTTTTATGGTCATCTTGAACAAGACTAATACAACCACTTCTACATTCAAAAGGGTGCTGCTAAATGTGGTGGATACTGGCTCTGTTTATAACGCGGTGGTGGAAGCTCCTCCGGGTATGAAAGCTGTTGTGCAACCATCAACAGTTACCTTTCAGGGAAAATACAGCAAAGCAGAGTTTAACCTGACTGTGGAAATTAATTTGGGAGTTGATAGTATCAGTCCAGAGAGTGATTATTTTGGCAATTATGGGTTTTTAAGCTGGTATGAGGTTAATGGGACTCATGTGGTAAGAAGTCCCATTGTTTCTGGAATTGCATCAGCTAAACACCCCTAAAACACGAGTCTTCTGCTTGAAGGATTCTATTTGAGAATCCTTTTATTGTTTTAGTCTAGGTTGTTACATTAAACCACATGAAATGGAACCAAGGCATGACATGTTGAAGGATGTTAAGTTAAACTATTTCTTGATTATCAAGTCATGTTCTTCAATAGTCATATGTTTGCATATTGTCCTATTTAACAAGTAAGAACATGTTGCTTTGTTGAGGAATGTTGTTGTTTTCTTTTTCGCGGTAATACTAAATTAAAGACAATATTTCAAAAAGGTGCGAACTGATCCGCGTAGAGAATTGCAAAATTAGAGAGTTTAATTGATTATAATTGAAAATTTTTGATTTTATTATTTGTTGCATTAATTAATTATGGTAATATAAGAACAAAAACCTAAAGAGGCAAAATGCTTATAGTTGTTTGTTGCACACAGTTATTAGTTTTTGGAGTATTTGATAAGTGAGGAATCAATTATGGGTCTATAGCTTTGAAAAATATACACTTACTATTATATTATATCTTGATGTGTTACTCGTAATTATTAGTTGATGAATGTTAATTGTTTAATAAAATTTTAATATTTATTACAGTTGAAATATTAAATGATCAAATGAACATAATTATTTTTATATACATTAAACACATTATTTTTAATTTTAATATTATAGAAATGAAAAAAAATATTAACTATGCAAATTTTAATTATTTTTTTTAAATATATTGGAAATATTTTTTTTAAATATAAATACAATACTTATTTTAAATATTATAATTAATATTTAATAATTATTTATTAGTTTTAAAGAATTATAAATAAAGAAGTCATATAAAATTAATTTGAAAAATTAAATTTTTTATAAGGGTAATATACTCGACATATAGAATTAATTATCAACTAATAAAAAAAATTTCAGAATCAAACTTTTGAAATCAACAATTTCAATAATTTATTAGGGTTTTAGGTCAAGTAATATGCGATTGCTTGAAGCATTACACTTTACGTATCTAATTTGGAATACCTAGTATGCTGCCCCTAACTAACATATATATAGGATTATATTAGGATTAAATCAATTAATAGACTCTTATCTATTAGACCCACTATAAAGGTGCATTATCTATTAGAATTTATATTAAAATATATATTAGGGTTATTTAATATATACAACACAATTAACTTAAAAATTAGATGATGATATTTTTTTTTTTTACTCCAAACACCTAAATTAAACACCCACTTTTTTTTTATAATACTAAATCTCAATGTTTATATATTGTAGTATTAGTTCACTTAAACTCTTAATTCTTTTTTACCTAATAAAATTTAATCCTAATAGTGATGAAGCCAGAAATCTTAATTATGGGGACAAAATTAGTTTATATGCAAAAGCATATGCACAAGACAAAACATGCATACCTTACAAACACATATGACATATGTATATGTTGACATTAGTTACACAGAAAAGAAAATTCTTCAATTAATACATGACGTGGACATTTTTCCCTCAAGTTTTTATAATTTATTTAACTGAAAAAAAAAAAAAACTCATTGAATGGATTAAATTAAATATTTACTTTATGTGAGAAATACCGTAGAAGAAACACAAAAAATTGGAAGTTTGTGTATGCTGATGAAAAAAATTCAATTTTTTATTTTATTTAAGATAATAAGTTACTTATTAATTAATCAAAATTAATTGAATTTAAAAAATTAACTAAATATTTTTCATCATTTTAAAACATAAATAAAATTTAAAAATACTTAAGTAAAATAAATATCGTGCTGATCTCTCTCTCTCTATATATTTTTCAATATTTTGGGGACTTGGTAATACTAGCAAAATAGTATTTGTATAAAATAGAACATTGAGTATCAGATGTATTTTTTTTTGGTATAATTTGGTGGAATGTAATTAAGCAAAGAAATGATAAGTTTTCAAGTACATAACACTTAGTCACACAAACAATCAAAACACTCAAATATAATATCTCAAAAAAATTTAAAATAAATTATTATTACGTTCATAAGATTTTATTTAATTAATGAATTTGTCTCTATTTTTTTAAAAAATTAATTAACAAGTTTCTCAGTTTTGATTTCATTATATTATTTAATCTTTTCATTCATTTTTACCGTTAAAACTCTATAAAAGACTAAAATATCCCTCTCTCCACTTAAATTCTTCTATCCAACCAAAATTGATGTTTTTTTTTTATAAATAAAAATAAAATTGAATTATTTTTATTTTTTATATTTTTAACTATATAATAAAATTTAAACTAATTTTTAAAATATATAAATTCCCTAATATAATCTAATTAAACTAAAACTTAAAATTATGAGGAAATCCAAGACTCGTCATCTATCCAAAATCAAATTAAAATAAAATTTTATGGGTTCAAATTTAATGTATTGTTACACCCTAACTCTATTGGTGTAACAGTTTTAAGTATGAGCAGATATAAGATCACCAAATACTCGTAGAATTTAATGTAATTAATATAATTTTGTATCAGTATTATACATAATTTCATTGTATCTTTATCTTTTATATCAAGATAATCCCACTTACTCACTATGGATTAAAAAGGCAATCTCAAAACTATCATCCACAATAAATAGTGGGAAGACCATTAACGTGCCCAAAGTGAAGCATATAATATATTTGTATAGGTCATCTAATACTATGGAGCTACTACAATAGATCGTCCATAATAATAAATACATCTTAAAATAATGATCCAAAATTATATATGAGTAGTTTATTGTGGATAAAAATGATTAAGAAACTCTATCTTTGTCCTCTAGGTATTCTACTATAGCACCTAAAAACATATGATTAAGAAACTCTATCTTTGACTTCTAGGGATGAGTTTTCAACTCAATAAATTATAAAATATGATAATACCTGAGGGATTCATTAATGATTTGCAATATATCATATATTCATGTGCAATATCAATAACAATTCAATAAAGGTCAATAAAATAACATTGATGTGTCTATAAGAAATGCCACCAATCAATTAGTACATAAATGATAGAACAATAGTAAAAGATAACATATAATAGTGTTAGGGCAGTAGCACTCCCTATAACAACTAACATATGCTTACACAGAAAATACTCATAGGGTAATATGGTCCTCCCTAAGTAGCACACTAATAACATAGACTATATCAACTAAGTCACCTGTGCACACAATCCATGAATTTTTTTCTCATTGGAAAATATGTTCTGTCTTAGGAAAGTCATTTTGTCAGCAACTCGGTCTATAGCTTGGTCATTGGTTAGGTAGATATAATAAAATCATATTGACCCAAATGGTATCTCTTCAACAATAAATCAATAACTTTTAATCTTTAGCTCAATAACAATGTTGAATGAATCAATAAGGTTTAACAGTGAACTTGGTCCAAAGATCAATACCAAGTTTATTAATAATGAATCAACATGGTTCAATCAATATAGACATTTCAATGTGCAATATTAATGACAATAATTGAAATAAAAGCAATAATACAACTAGAAGAACATTTATATAACAATGAATGGTGATCAAACAAAATTCATGGTGGCAATGAACGGTGATCAAACAAAATTCATGGTGGCTTACTATGTATTAACATATTTCATAACTCATAACATATTTCATAACTCACCTTATTTTGCTATAACCTTTCAAGCAAACTCAATCACCTTAACAATGCATGAGGCTCATTATATTCTTAGTTCACCTTGTCTATATATGAATCCCTAAATAAATTATTAACTATATGTCATGAAACCCTAGCACCAAGACTATATTTCTTACTCCTAACCATGTACTCTAATCCATAAACACCTTTACTAACATCCATTAGACTCAGTGTCACCTTACTGTTACCATTCAAACATTTATCAAAATTAGGGTTTACTAACCCATGGAGATTCAAGCAAGATTTTTATGATTTTAAAACTCTTAATGTCCATTTAAATAATATCTAACTCTAATTTAACCATGAATTAGAGATTTATAAAAGATATAGATAAATAATTACTATTCATACTACTATTTACTTAATAGTCATAAATACTCTTAGCTTTTAAACTAAATTATTAATATTCACCATTAATACTTGTAGATACTTACCTAAAGCTCAATAATAATTTCTACAACCATAACTTAACTCAAATCATGCTTAAAGAAAAGTTGAGAAAATTACCTCTTATCTCTCACAATTTGAATATAAGAGAACACGGTGAGTCTTGAGTGATTTTATTCAAATCTTGGTTATTTTTAGTGGTTCCTAGTGTAGAAAGATGATGGAGTTTTGTTAGGGTTTGGAAGATTCAAGAAGGAAGACGAAAGAGAAAGAAAATATCTAGTGTCATCTAAATAGAAATTAAGGTTTCTTTTATAAGCTGCGATAAGTAACAGGTTGTTACCTTAAGGGTCATGCTTGTTACTTGCATTTCTAGCTTAGGATATATGAAGGTCATTAATAAGCCTTCTAGATGGATAATGCTCATTACTCAAATTTCAGTATTCAACCAATTTTAGACAGAATAAATTCACGCTTGTTACCAGATGGGTAAAGCTCGTTACTGCTCTTTCATGAGCATTACAACATTACATAGATTTCATGCTCGTTACTTGCAAGTTTAAGAATTTCAAACAAAAATAAAATTCACGAGCATTACAAATGGTTCACACCTATATTATAACCATCTAAGTGTCATCTTTGAGGATTTAACCACTTAGGCTCAATTATATAATCTCAATTACCATGCAAACTGTAATATCCATTGTTCTTAAACCTTTATTTTCTATGGGATGAAACCTAACTAAAGACTTTCTGGGCAAATGGCATCAATTGTTACATTCATAATCATATGTTTTCATGCATAAGTGTTACATACACATTTAGTCGAGTAAGAAGTTCATTTCATTTACATCATACTTGTTTAGACATGTAAGTTAGACTTTAAACTTGGGCATAATTTAAGTAAGTTTGTGTAATACCCGTTAATAAATATTTGATTTTATTTTTAATTATTGAGATGTTGTGGATAGATTAATGTTTTGGAGAATTTCAGAATTTTTAGTATGCAGGAAAGATTTTGGTGAGTCAGTTTTGTGGCTTTAAAAGAGTAAATTATAAGAATTGTAGATATATATATATTCTATAAATCTGTAGAATTATTTTATAAAATTCTGTATGTGTGAGGAGATATGCTTCCTCAATCAGAACTTGTGTAATTCTTTACCTGCAGTAAGTTTGATGTGTATTCTGATAATGTGAAAATTTGAGTCTGTTTGTTATTTTTTTTTTCTGAAAAATGGTTAGAGACTAATCGAGCTGGAGAGGTAAGCATGAAATTATAGCCCTGTGTGTCTACGTTAACTAGGAAAAAGAATCAGGATATTTTTTTCAAGAACTCAGTTTTGGAGAAAATAAGGTGATTTTCTCCAAACTTCATTTTCTCTTTAGATTAAGAATTTTTGATAGATAGAATAGATCTATATGAGTATATAGACTCTATTATAAGTATTTAAGACTATTAATTTTGACTAATATTCAAGATACCATAATTTATGGGATTTGATAAATAGTGACATGAATAGTAAGTAAGTCCTTAAACTTCAGATTTTCTTTAAGAGATGAATTAAATTGATGTTAGAAAACAATAATAGATGCTATAAGATGATTAAAATTATAGAGAATCATATTATGTATTGTTGATTGAGGAAACCCTAATTTTGAGCATTTGGGGAAATGTCATAGGAAAAAAGAACTCAAGGAATTGAAGGAGATTTATTGACTGTAATTGAGGATAAATTGCTTTGAGGTAAGTATGAACATTGCATATGCATATTGCTTCTTTGAAATGAATTGTCCAAGCCTTCTAAGACCACATATATGATTCACATGTTATCTGACATTGTATTACTGACCTGTTAATTGAAATTCCTGTGATATTCTCAAACAAATGACGATTTGTTACATGTGATTACCATATATATATTGTGAATGACTTGGTCATATTTCCTTGGACCAAGTTCATATGAAACTAAATTGTATCTTGATTGAATTTATATTATGTGTTGATAGTCTTGTGTCTAATATATTTTCTTGTGAGATTGCAACTATATGACCTATGATATAGATAGAATGCTCTTCCCAATAAGAGTAAATTCATTGGTCCATTGTGCACTTTGGGAACCTAGCTGATAGGATTTTTATCAGTATTCCACCTAGAGGGGACCATGAGCTCTAGGCATATGCCTGGCCAAGTGTGCGTTTGCGATAAGGTATCAAGGACTACTGATGCGCTCTGTTGTGATAGGTAGCAAGGCTACTGATGCACTCTGTAGTTCTATCATGTGATTTGATAGTGCTATTCGATTGTGAGCACTTCTGTTCTTGTAAGCATAACCTTATGATATTTTATTACCCATGTTCCTTTGGATTGACCTTTCCTTTGGATTGATTTTTATATTGCATGTTCATATCTTACTGAGTTGAAGGCTCACTCCTCTTCCGTGGATTTCAGGTGATAGTGTAGCTCGAGAAGGAGCTAATATAAAAGACCGAGCTTCTTGATTCATTCCTCCAAGAAGTATCCATTGTAATTATTATATATATACATACTCATTGAATTGTATTATGGTATTGTATGTATAAGGAGTATACTCTAGAGCTTCGTAGTTAGATATTGAGGATGATATTATTTTGATGTATGAACTGTTACATTTTGGGCTGCCCTTGTTCCTTCGTGATGTGGGATGTATCTTTTGATCAGTAAGGAATAAGAGGAAATTATATAATGATAAATATAAATGTATGAATTATGATTACATGAACTATATAAAAGAATATTTGTAATGATATCTATATTTGATATGAATATGTATTATGAATGAGATCCAAGATATGAGTGCTCTACGGGTTTATGGTGGCCTTAAGCCTACCCTTGCCCTAGGACCATCGCACCACTGGAGTTAGGGTGTGACAAAGGTGGTATCAGAGCTATAGGTTTACAATCCTTAAGATATAAGATAGATAGATGTGCATGAGCCCTAGTATAATTGTTGATTAAGATAACTACGGAGCATAGGATCCATATCACGTCAATGTTGTATATTCCTTTGGTATAGACCTACGCTAATATTGTGTTTTGAGTCTAAGTTTGCTTTGTTTCTCTCATCAGTATCGAGATGCCTCCACGACGTGGTAGAGGATGAGGTCGAGGTCGTCTTAGACGAGAATTGCCTTCTGAAGAAGGTTCTGTGGGTGGAAATGGAGGAAATGAGGTTCCTCGTGTGCCACTAGTAGATGTGGCTAATATGGCTCAACAATTGGAACAACTGCAAAGGAACTATACAATGATAGCTGAATTCATTACTCAGCAAAGACAACAGCAGGTACCTCCAGTATAAGCTCCAGAGATCCCTGTTCCTTAAGCAGTTCCACCACCCGTTGTACGTCAAAAGGAAGAGGTATCATTTGAGAAATTTCTTAAGCTTAAGCCCTCAGAGTATAGAGGTGAACTGGATCCTACAGATTTTCTGAAAGAAATTGAAGAGAAAGTACAGATTCTATTGATTCCCGATAGAAGAGCTATAGAATTTGTGAGGTATTTGATGAAAGCCTCTAAGGATTGGTTCATGAGAAGCATTTCTGGTATGCTTCGGGGAAATGAAGATCTTTCTTAGGAGAGATTCAAAGAACTGGTGATGAATGAATTTCTTCCAAAGAGTGTGAGAGAAGCTAAATCAATAGAGTTTGAGAGATAGGTTCAGACCCCCTGGTATGAGTGTTTCAGAGTATACCAAGAAGTTCAGTCAGTTAAGTAAATTTGCTCCTGCATTGGTGCCTACAGAAGTGGCACAGATTCAGAGGTTTCGCAGAGAATTAGTGGCTCCACTATTTAAAATCTTAGCTACTCTTGAGTTCGATTCTTACTCTAAGTTGGTGGATAAGGCTAGGATAATTGAGAATAGAGAGATGGAAGCCAGATCCAAAAGAGTTGAGAAGAAAAAATTTAAAGCAGGTAGTTCTTCTAAATAAGAAAGTTGGATGAAGAATATGGGAGTGGCTTATCAGTCAGCTTCTAGGAGTGGGTATAGAGGACCTTTAGAGAGACTACTATAGAGTCAGACTACTCCTGGACCCACTTCTCAGATGAGCCAAGGTTCAGCTAGCTTTGCATCATCCAGGACTCCTAAACCTTTGTGTTCTACATGTGGTAAATTCATAATGGCCCATGTCATTATGCATCAAGAGCATGCTTTAGGTGTGGACAACAAGGTCATTTGCTTAAGAATTGTCCACAATCGTCCTTTAAAGGTAGAATTCAAGCTTCTCAGACTACATTCCAGATGAATAGGGAGAGGAGTATTAGTCAATAGCCAGGTACAGGCCGAGGCATTTTGGGCAGGACTGTAGAGGCTAACAGAGAGTCAGGTCAGCATGTGGTTCTGTCACATCCCATACTATAGGGCTGTGACGGTCCTAGGGCACAGGAATAATTCACATAACCAGTATCACGAAGAACCCAAGTTACATGTTTTCATTTCATTTAATCATTTTATGACATATATATATATTTTTTAAAACACTTTGAGTTTACAGAAAATCGGACAGAGTCTCCCCTATAAAATTAACATACCCCAAAAGAAAAACATCACAAAAGCACTTCTAATGTCAATATCAATTCCAATTCAACTTCCAACGCACAACTCACATCAATTCATATTCATACAACTCATATCATATAACTCATATCAACTCATGTAATGGTTTCATACATCACAAATCATATAGCAATTCCCTGTAATATCATTTATACATATGTCACTATCAGGTGAGCTTACCATAGCAGTTATACCCCTGTGGCAATA
>CANXYC011199352.1:0-10143 GCA_948193065.1 Aleurites moluccanus
ACCAAGAACTCAATTTTTCCTGATTTCTTCCCAACAGCCTTTAAACCACTTTTACACGTATAATACTTCCTAAATCATGCATATACATTCAATTTAAACATAAACATGCATTAATATATAACTTTCAAGCAAAGGACAAATCTCCTAGGTTTGCCCTTTAGAGCTCAAGTTCTAAGCTTAATCTGAAGTGTTACAAAAGGCTTCTGAAAAACATTAAAAAGCATGAGGATCTAATCAATGTGGATTCACTTACTCTATTCCCAAATGCTAGGGTGCCTCCAAAGTTTAAAATGCCTAGCCTGGACAAGTTTGATGGCATTACTTGCCCCAAAACTCACTTGAAGATGTATGTGGGAGCTATGAACACATTGGGGGTGGACAATGAGCTCCTTGCTCAATTGTTCCAACAGTCGCTCACAGGTGCGGCGATGAGATAGTTTGTTGACTTGGACTCCAATTTCAAGAAAACATGGGATGATATTTGTAATGCTTTCGTCAAGCAATATCATTATAACATTGTGGTGGACATCACTAGGAGAGACTTGGATACCACTAAGCAATAACAAAGGGAGTCCTTCTCCACTTTTCTCACTAGATGGAGGGCTAAAGCAGTCTAAATGATGAACAAACCAACTGAGCAGGAGCAGATTGATATAATCATCAAGAATCTCCTTCCAAGTTACCAGACTCATCTCCAAACCCAGTATCTGCCAAACTTTAAAGCCCTTATTGCCACAACATCAAAGATAGAGGATTTAATCCAGAATGGGAAAATTAAGGAAGAATCCTCTAGTTCAAGGTATAGGAAGAACACTCACTATACCCACAACACTTTCGCCAATCAAAAAGGCGGGGAAGTTGCTGCCATATCAAACCATCCTCCTATGAGACTCGAAAGGAGGTCTTTTACTGATCTGGGTATGCCCGTAGTCATGGTATACAAGAAAGCATTAGAGGCAAATTTGGTTAAGCCTTTAGAGCCTAGGGCACCCCTAAATCCTTTGCCCAAAAGCTGGAATATGAGTGAATACTGTGAATATCATCAGGCTACAGGGCACAAAGCAGAAATGTGCAAGAACCTTAGGCACAAGATCTAGGACTTGATGGATAGTGGCGATATCATTCCACCAAAAGAAAGAACCAACGTCAACACCAACCCTCTTCCAAAGTTAATTTCCTCCACTATTGTGACACATAAATGGATCTAATCTCTTTGATTAGATCAAAAAATGATTTTTGTTGTGTATTGGATCTTAATGATTTTATGGAAGAGATAGATGTAATAACACGAAGTGGTAGGTTCCATCAACCGAACTCATCGGTACAATAGCCTATCTAGCATGTTCGCCCCTATGGAGAAGATAAGCAATGAGCCTGAAGAGGATGCTATCCTCAAACAGTTAAAGAAAACCCAAGCCAACATCTCCATTTGGAGTCTCATCTAGTCATCCTTCCCACATCACCAAGCTCTTTGTAAGGTGTTGAATCTATGCCAAGCTCCAGTTGACATTTCTATTGAAACCTTGGTAGCCTCCCTCACTAGCTCAACGAAGGTTGCTTCCATCTCTTTCACCGATCATGATTTGCTAAAGGAAGGAGAAAATCACAACCAGGCTCTGTATATAATCGTGATGACCCAAGGGAAGATAGTCCCCATGGTTTTGGTGGATAATGGGTCAGCCCTGAACGTGTGCCCATTGAAAGTTGCATGTTGCTTGGGTCTTAACACCGTATATTTCACCCCCTCTGATCAAATTCTGAGGGCATATGATAATACAAAGAGAGAGGTCCTGGGTGTGGCTACTCTTGATGTGACGATCGGACCTATAACTGCTCCTATCCCTTTCCAAGTGATTGATGTGCCTGCCTGCTTTAACATCCTCCTTAGAAGGCCCTAGATCCATAAAGCAAGGGTTATTCCATCCTCCTTGCATCAAAAGCTCAAGATGCCTCATGGAACTGCAGTAGTCACCATCAAATGTGATGCACACGGGAAAAGTGAGGTTCTTAGCCCTGTTCCTATTCTAGGAATTCAGCTCGAGCTAAATACTATCCCTTTGTCTGGTTTCTCCTTTGACACCATACAATTCATTGAACAAGAAGGAGGTAAAGAGTTAGTCCCGTTCGATTTCGATCCTTTTGGAAACATAGCAGTGGCTAACATCTTAAAGAACATGAATTATTTTCCTAGTTTAGGTCTTGGGAAGAATCAGTAGGGGATAACCTCTTTTAAGGAATATCCAGTAGCCAACCCACCTTTTGGACTCGGTTATATGCCTACCAAAGAGGAATTAGAGGAGGTTAAGATGAGAGCCAAAAGGAGAGTTGAGGCTAAAAGAAGAGGTGAGGCTTTTGATTTGTAGATGCGCCCTTACTTCGGAACTTTGAATGGGTATTTTATAAAAGAAGGGAAAGATTTTCCTTTCTGTGGCTTTGCTAAACCATGGTATTGCCCAATAACTAAGAAGCTAATCCCAGGTTTTGAAATTTTCTTTGATGTCAGGCTCAGTTTGGAGGATTGCGAGCCCATCTACTTTCTAAAGCAAGATTGGGAGGAAAACATGGAGACTACTATCTTTGAGCAAGTCCTCATGATTGGAAGTGAAATGGCAACAGACCCCACCAAGCTCATCCATCCTACCTTGATTGCACTAGACAACTGGCACATTGAGAAGTTTCCTAACCTTGATGAAACACTTTCCTTCTTAGCCTTGTCCGAGTCAGAATCCGAGTCCGAAGTAGAGTCAGAGTCGGAGTCTATTGAGTCACTTTTTTCTTTTTCTTCTGTAGAGTCAGAAAAGGATCTCCCTGGTCCTTCTTTCAGTTTCAATGTAGTTCGCAAGGACAAAACTTTTGTTATCAATAAAACTTTCCAGTTTTCCTCTTATCTCTCTGAGTCTTCCTTCCCTTTCAATGAATCTAATTTAAGTAAGGCCTCAAAAGAAAAAGAAATAAATGAAATAAAAGAACATAATAAAGAATCAATTAATCTTGGCACAGATGATAAATGGAAAATCACATTCATTGCATCATCATTTTATGATAAAGCTTCTTTATTCAAAATAGTTCAAGAATTTTTAGACTGTTTTGCTTGGGAGCCCGAAGACATGACGGGTATCGATCCAAGCATAGCGGTCCACAAGATTCCAACCTATGAGGATGTGAAGCCTGTAAAACAAAAGCTACGGAGGATGAAGATGGAATGGTCTCTCAAGATTAAACAAGAAGTTGCTAAGTTATTGAGGAATGGTTTCATTGAACCTTTCACTTACCCTTTATGGCTAGCCAACATAGTGCTTGTGCCTAAAAAGGATTGGAAGGTAAGGATGTGCGTCGATTATAGGGATTTGAATAGAGCCTGTCCAAAAGATGACTTTCCTTTATCTCATATAGACTTATTGGTAGACCACATGGCCGGATTTGAGGTAGTCTCATTGACTGATCTATATACGGGTTATAATCAGATACAAGTCTATCCACCTAATAAAGAAAAGACAACTTTTGTGACAGAATGGGGCACCTACTGCTACAAGGTCATGGCTTTTGGGTTGAAAAATGCTAGGGCAACATATCAAAGAATGGCCATAACCATCTTTCATGACATGATTCACAAGGATGTAGAAGTATATGTTGATGACATGGTGAGAAAATCCAGAACAGCACAAGGACACATAGATGCATTAAGGCATTACTTTCTTATGTTGAGACAGTATAACCTAAAATTGAATCCGACTAAGTGTGTTTTCGATGCGTCCTCAGGCTTGTTCTTGGGCAATATGGTGAGCAAGAAGGGGATAGAAGTAGACCCAGCCAAATCAAGAGCCATTTTGGAGATGCCCTCTCCAAAGACTGAAAAGGAAATCAGGGGATTCTTAGGTCGTTTATAATGCATTAGTAGGTTCATCTCTCAGTTGGTTGATGTTTGTGGACCCATCTTTAAATTATTAAAGAAGGGGGTTTCCAAAGAGTGGAATGATGAATGTCAGCAAGCCTTTGAAAGAATCAAGTAATACCTGCTAAACCCTCCTGTGTTGCAACCTTCAAGACCTGGTAAACCCTTGCTATTATACCTCTTTGTGACCAAAGAGGCTATGAGGGCAATGCTAGCTCAAAATGTTATAGATTTATGCAAAGAAAATGCCATCTATTACTTGAGTAAATGCATGCTTGCTCATGAACTAAAGTACAACTAAATCAAGTAGTTATGCCTTGCTTTGGTTTTGGTATGCCATAAGCTGCAACATTATTTGGGTTCATATACCACACATGTTCTTATTGACAAGAGCACCTTGAAATTCCTTATGGAGAGGCTAGTTCTTGATAGCAAAATGGCCCGATGGTTGGCAATTCTAGCAGCTTTGGATCTTAAGTATGTTCCAAGAAATGCTACCAAAGGAAGTGTGATAGCTGACTAGCTAGCTGCTGCCCCAATAGATGATGAACCATTTGAGTCTGGATTCCCCGACGAAGACATCATGGAATTACAATCCGAAGTTTGGAAGTTGTACTTCAATGGAGCAGCTAACAGCAAGGGTTATGGCGCGGGGATAGTACTTGCCACACCAAATGGGTATCATTTACCCATGGCTATTAAATTATCCTTTAAAGTAACAATCAATGAGGTAGAATATGAAGCCTGCATATGTGGTTTAGAGGTTGCTGCAAACATGAGGATTGATTGCCTAGAGGTCTATGGGAACTCTATTTTGATTGTGTCATAAGCTTTGGGTAAGTGGAAGATAAAAGAAGAGTGTTTAGTTCCTTACTATCAACGCATGACTGATCTAGTAGAATGTTTTCATGAATTATCTTTCCACTATCTACCTCGAGCCAAGAATCAGTTTGCCGATGCTTTGGCAATGCTGGCTTCCATGATAGACATGATAGGTAATGATATTGTACGTCCCGTGATCATTGAAGTGCAAAGGCAACCGGGTTATGTTACGACATGCATGCAGATTCAATTAGCCGATGGCAAGCCATGGTATTAGGACATATTCAATTTCTTGAAAATGACCAGTATCTAGAAGGGGCATCCAAATCAGACTGGAGGACCCTTAGACAATTAGCTTGCAATTTCATACCAAATGGTGATGTGTTGTATAAAAGAGCTTGGGATAACATCCACCTTAGGTGTGTAACAGAGGAGGAAGCTCAACAAATCATGGAAGGTACATGGCGGTGAAGAAGGTCCGCACATGAATGGTTTTGCATTAGCTAGGAAAATCATGAACTTGGGATATTTTTGGCTTTCAATGAATGACGATTGTACTAAGTATGTTCAGAAATGCCACAAGTGCCAGATATTTACGAAGCTTCAAAAGTGACCTCATGTTCTGTTGCACCCAACTACAACACCCTGTCCTTTTGCTACATGGGGCATTGATGTCATAAGGTGCATCAGTCCTAAATCCTCAAATGGTCATGAGTACATTTTGGTGGCGATAGATTACTTTATAAAGTGGGTAGAAGCAGCCTCTTATCAGGTGTTGAATTCTAAAAATGTAGCACATTTTATCCGAACTAACATCATTTTTCAGTTTGGATTGCCTTTTGAGATCATCACCGATAATGGGTCTCATTTTCAAAGGAAGTAATAAATCTGCTTGAAAAGGAAAAGATTCAGCATCATCGGTCTTCTCCTTATCATCCTCAGACCAATGCGGCAGTTGAAGCAACAAATAAAACAATCAAGACCATTATGCAAAAGATGATCACCAATCATAGAAATTGGCATGAACACCTTCCATTTGCATTATGGGGGTATCAAACCTCCATTCGAACACCTACAGGGGCAACTCCGTATTCTCTATTGTATGGGATGGAAGCGGTCCTCCCAATTGAAGTACATGTCTGCTCTGCAAGGGTCATGCGAGAGAATCAGCTTAGTAAGACAGAATGGTTCAAGGGGTATCATGACCAGCTGAATGCTATTGATGAAAAAAGGGTGGATGCACTTTATCGAATTCAAGGGTACCAGCAAAGGCTAGCCCGACATTTCAATAGAAGAGTAACTGACAGAGAACTGGAGGAAGGCAACTTAGTGCTTAAGGAAATCAGAGCTCTTGTGCATGATCCAAGAGGGAAGTTCAGGCCAAATTAGGTCGAACCATATGTGATCAAGAAGTTCTTGTCCAGTGGAGGTGTCATACTCACGGATCTGGATGGGAACAAATTTTCAAACCCTTGTAATCTAGACCAATTAAAGAGATATTTTGTGTAATTCTTGCTTCATGATGCATTGTATGAACAAAACTACGAGGACCTGATTCTCTCTTGAAAAAAAAGGTGATTAATGAGTAAAAAAAAGTGCAATTAGAGATATGTAGGCAGCCTACCTTGGGTGCGGTCCAAAGCATAATAAAATTATCACTTTCTGTGGCTATATTAATTGGTTCATGCTCGTTAAGTTGAAAACCTGAATAAGGCAGCTTAGGCAAAAATTAGAGCAGCTCGACAAGTCAAAAACCTGAAAGGGCAGCTTGGGCAAAAATTAGAGCAAAATAATAATAATAATAATAATAATAATAATAATAATAATAATAATAATAATAATAATAAATAAAAATAATAATAATAAAAAGCTTTAGTTTAAATTGGAATTCATCAATTATTTTCGAGTCCTTTTCCGTCAAAGTATTTCTATCCTGTCTCGTCTGTTAGAGTCAAAATAATAAAAATTCCATCTCATTTTATTCGATTCCAGCAAATTTAAATGAATGAAGTTCATAAAAGTTCCAAAAGATGGAATAAAAAAGGTCCTAGTCTAAGCTCGTCTTCTCTTAGGATGAACATCCTCTGAGTCGTCAGAGTCCCCATTCTCGGTCATAAGTGTATTTGGTTCAGCTTTCACCTCCACCTTATCTTTGGCCGCAACAGTTTCTTCTGGTTTTGTTATCTTGTCTGCCTCAACATCCCCAATCTCAGTGTCAGCCTCCAATTCTATAATCAAGGTACCCCGTCGGATCTTTTGTGATAAACCAGGAGTCATAATCTTCCAGCTTGCCCGATAATCTAGCAAGACGTACAAAGTGCATCGACCGCCTCTAGCCATTCATTATGGTCTGGTATACAGGTCTAGTAATTGGAGATGCGAGAAAAATAGCTCCGTTCGGTGGAGTGCCATGTGGCTGACCTATTTGCCTCAAGATTCTGGTTTCTTAGTAGAATGAGGTCATCAAAATCCCTAGCAAATACACTATCTTGTATCCATAACTCATTATAATGAATGAGTCAATTCCATACCAGGAATAATACCAGAGAAGCTCTTTAGAATCCATCTCCAAAATCCAAGCAATCCACTCCTTTTCTGTGTCAAAGCGAATCAGAGTTCTCCGTATGCGATACCGTGCAGCTGAATATCATCTTATCTGGGGGAGCCACTACTTATAGGTGATCTTTGAGCCAAACCTGAAAAGGAGTAAAAGGGGTAAAAAAAGAAGAAGAAGATAATGGAAATATAAGATGTTTTTACCTGTAAAATGACAGGGCTAACAGACCAAGGCCCTTCGGCTCTAAAATTTCCATCCGGGCTTTGTAAAGTTTCTGCTAAGATCAGGCCAACAATGGTGCAACCCCGCTCCATCTGAGCGATTAGCTCCACTACCCAAATGTCACCCTAACCAGGTGAGTTAAAAAAGAGGCATCTAGCGGTCAAACACAGAACCAAAGCAGTCATCTTGTATTTTTCTCTCATTTTGTCCCCGGAATCTTTTAAATGTTAGAACTCGGCTATCTAGGTTGATTCGGCCTTAAATGACCATAGAGCTGTCTAGCTCATGTTTCAACCCCAAAAGCCGTTTGAAAGAATGAAAATATCCAACCCTATGTTCAGGGACATCTAAGGCAGCATTTGGGCTACTTCCGAGGATGGCTCTCAATTCCTCAAAAGTAGGCACATTTCCTCCATACTAGCGCCGAATCGGAACACATGGTCAACAAGGTCCCAAAACCTTAAACAAGCTTTCAAAAAATCCCAGTCAACTTTTACACCTCTCATAGTCAGAATAGAGTTGATTCCATATTTGCCCAGATTGATCTTTTCAACCTTGTCTAGGTTCTTAGTCCACAAAAACATGTGGTGACTATAGTAGGGCTCCATTGGCCTTTTTAAGAAAAATGAGAGAGAAAAGTAGGAAAGAAAGTACTAAGAAATCACTAAGGGATGCTAAGAAGAGTCAGAGTGACTTTTTAAGAAGAAAGGGAGGCCTTTTTATAGAAAAATGAGCCAAAACAAGTTGGGGCGCACATTAGCATTACCTAGGGCTGGCGCCGCCACCACAGGCCTAGGGCGGCAGCACCACCTCATGGTGGCAGCACCGTTAAGCCCCCTGGAGCACCAGGGCTGCACCGCCATATGCCTTAGGCGGTAACTCCCCTTCAGGCCGGTGGTAGCAGATCTGCCTGGCAGGATTTTTCGGGAATTCTGAGTTTTTTTCAAAAATTTTATCGGTCTGGGGCATTCTAGGACATTTCCAAAACATTTTAGGCATTTTAATGCATTTAAATTCATTTTTTGACTGAAATCATATAACATGGAATTTTAGTCTGCATCCATAACATGGGACGGTTTAATAAAATTTTAAAACATCATACACAACATCATTCATAACAACATCATTCATACATCATTCATAGCACCATCATAACATCCATATATCATGGTATGGAAACAAAAAAAAAGAAATGAACAGGAAAAGTTAGAAAAGAAGCTCAGTCTCTTCAACGACGCCAGCGAGGGTCTTTTGGTGGACAAGGCGGATCAGTCCTGAAATCAAGCCGAGTCAGCATACCCGTCAAGGCTAGCTCCATTCTACGCTCCACACGATAGTTGTGGCGAGCCCACTCTATGGTAAGTTGAAAAAGAGTAAAATGTCAAATGCTTAGCTAAAGGATTATTTCCGAAAGCAAAGCTATAAGGTATTATGAGCTAAAGGATCATTTCCAAAGGCTAAGCTAGGAGTTATCACAAGTTAAAGGATCATTTCCGAAAGTAGAACCGAAAGCATAAAGAGCATCAACTTACCTCAGGGTTATCGGGGAAGTCTGGTGTATGAGGATGGATCGCATACAGAAGATGGAATGTCTGCATCTCTCCATGAGCATTGATATAGAAGATATCTTCAGGGAGCAAGTAGTTGGGGCCCAAGATGACCCGACTACGATCATTTTGTGTCTCAGGAGTAATGTTGGGATCAGCTGAAGAAGGGTCTCTTAATGCGCTCACACTATGAACTCGGCTTGGTTTGGCAGAAGAAGGACCAACAATGTCGGATGCACGCTCCAATCGCCTGCATGGATCACCGACAGGACCTATCAAATGGGTGCGACAAAATATCGCATAGTTATCCCTAGGTGTCACATACAGATGGATGGGAAGCCCAGTATAAGCCTCATTAGGAGCATGAATGTCCATGTTCCATCTTATGTCAATTGGTGGGTGTACCGGAACTACCCATCTACCAATAGTCTGGACTCGAACTCTCTCTCCCAGGTAGTACAGCTTGTAATACGGTGAGGGGAGAAACAATCGGGAACAAACCAATTGTCACAGCCCAACTTGGGGGCCATGACGGTCCTAGGGTATGAGTGATGCTTATGCTACCAGTACCACGAAGAACCCATAAAACTATACTATATAGCATGCAATACACTAATAAGCTCAAAATGGCTTAACAATCTTATGAAAAATTAGGCAGCATCTCCTTTGTATAAGGAGCATGCCCAGCTACTAAAAACACAAATAAGCACTTCAACTATATACTTCCATATCTATCTTAATATCAATGATCCCTCTGGATCTTCACAACAACTCAAACTCAACATTAGATCAATATATCACAATCATATATCTCAAAATATATAATTATATCTCCAAAATGCAACTTATATATAAAGATGCAACAAACTTATATATACATGCCAAACTTATTTACAGTACCATGAAACCTCTATTATGTACATTATTTATAAATACTTTAGATTTGGAATTTACATAGAACTAAGTCAAAACTTCCACGGCGTGGATAGGATGCCAATGGAATACGGTCCTCGCAGCTGACCTGAAATGTTAACCACTAAAGGGGGTGAGTATAAAAATACTCAGTGAATCCATAATGCATAAGAATACAGTAAATGCTATAA
>CANXYC011199568.1:0-23143 GCA_948193065.1 Aleurites moluccanus
AAAAGTTAGCACCATAAACACTAAAATCATCATGAAAACCTCAACACAATCGTCAATTAAATCACTAAAAATGGAAAACATGCATCTATGAAATGTAGCAGGAGCATTGCATAGCCCAAAAGGCATGCGTCTAAATGCAAAAGTACCATAGGGACATGTAAAAGTAGTCTTAGATTGGTCATATGGATGAATAGGTAGTTGGTAAAAACCACTTAACCCATCCAAATAGCAAAAATAAGGAAAATTAGCTAATCGTTCCAAGACTTGGTCAATAAATGGTAAGGGAAAATGATCTTTCCTAGTTGCCTTATTGAATTTTCTATAATCAATGCACATACGCCATCTAGTGACAGTCCTACTAGACACTAAATCTTTAGACTCATTTTTCACAGCCATCAAGTCACCTTTTTTAGGGACAACTTAAACTGGACTTACCCACTTACTATCACTGATAAAATATATAACACCATTATCAAGCAATTTAATTATATCTTTCCTAACCACATCTTTAAGAATAGGATTTAATCTCCGTTGACCTTCAATGGAAGGCTTAACATCATCTTCTAAAAGTATTATATGCATGCAAACATTAGGGCTAATACCCTTCAGATTAATTATAGAATAACCAATAGCATCTTGATGACTAAGTAACACATCACATAAAGCATCAACATTATCCTTAAGCAAATATGAATTCATAATAATAGGAAATTTAAAGTTAGAGTCAAGAAATGCATATATGAGATTGGATGGTAAAGGCTTAAGCTCTAACTTTAATTCTTCATCAAGTAAAGTAGACTTTGGATTATCATCTCTCCGTAAAGGTTCATACCTTAAAGTCCTATGAGGAAAATACGAAGTTGCCTCCATGAATTTCATATCAGCACCTTGCATCATGTAAGGCTCAATAGGGTCTTGCTCTATATACTCATGTATCACTTCATCAATGTATTCATCAATAACATCAAGTGAATCAATCCTACTTGCTACTTCAATTGGTGTAGTCTTCCCCATTTTAAACACATCAAACACCATAGACTCATTATTTACTTCCATTGTAATCTTGCCTCTTTTCATGTCAATTACCACACCTGTCGTCACTAAAAATGGTCTCCCAAATAAAATTGGGATTTCAAGATCTTCCTCCATGTCTAAAACAACAAAATTGGCAGGTATCACAAATTTACCCACTTTGGTTGGCACATTTTCAAGAATGCCAAATGGATAAGTGATGGATTTGTTTGCCATGGAAAGACACATATTTGTAGGCTTAAGTTCTCCTAAATCAAGCCTTTTGTAAATAGAGTAAGGAATAAGGCTAACACTAGCACCTATATCACACAAAGCTTTATTAAAACGAGTACCACCAATTATGCAAGGAACAGTAAAAGAACCTAGATCCTTTGGCTTTGGTGGAGATTTGGAATACATAGCTTTGGATTCTTCAACAAGAGAAACTAACCTGTACTCCTCAAACTTGCTCTTGTGATTAATTATGTCCTTCAAAAACTTACCCCAAGCTAGCATGTCTCTAATGGCATCTATAAATGGCAAGGTAACAATGAGCTCTTTGAGATGATTAAGGAATTTCCTAAATTGCTTATCTAAAGTACGCCTAATGAACCTTTGGGGAAAAGGTAGTGTTTTAAGATCTACCTTAGGCTTCTCATCTTTGGATAGTGTAGCATCTTCCTTTTTACTACTCTTCTTAACTCCTTCAGCATCATTTTTACCTCTACCAATAACATCATCATCTCCCTTACTAGCCTCCACTTCTACCACATCATCATCTTCAATCATTTTCTAACTCTTACTAGCAACATTTTCAACCTCCTTACCACTCCTCAAAGTAATTGCTTGGCAAGTCTCTTTTGGTGTAAACTTTGGTTGGCTATGAAGTTTTCCCAAGGGTTTGGAGTTGGAAGAAGAGGCTTGTTGGGCAATTTGGGTTTCAAGGATACGGTTATGAGTAGCAATTTGTTCAAGCTTAGAATTGAATTGCTTGAATAACTCCTCATTTTGTTTATTGATAGTGATTTGTTGGTTAATGAACTGCTCCATAAGAATTTCAAGCTTGGATTTGGGTTGGATAGGATTGAAGGTTTGTTTTTTCATGAGAAATCTAGGTGGATTTTGTAGTTTAGTGTTTGGGTTATTTTGTGAAGGGTTAGACCATGAGAAATTGGGATGGTTCCTCCATTGAGGGTTATAGGTATTTGAGATTGATCCATTTCTTTTATTGAAACCTCCCTGCAAATAATTTACTTCTCCATTAGTACTTACATTACATTCTTCATATGAATAAGGACCTCCACATAGTTCACAAGTTGAGCTTGACTTGTCCACTAAGTTGACTTGAGCCTTACTTACAAGCTTTGTCAAAGCATCTACCTTAGCATTCAACATATTTATGCTATCTAACTCAAGCATTCCTTTGCCTTTTGCCAAAGCAGTTTCATCGCCCATATAACTTTGAGATGCAAGTTCTTCCAATAAGGTAGTAGCTTCTATTGGTGTCTTGTTCATCCATTTACCACTAGAGGCTGCATTTTCAATGCTCCTAGCATCATCAGGTAGCCTCTTGTAGAAAATTTGAGGTATCATCTAATCAGGCAACCCATGATGAGGACATTACCTTTGAAGCTCTTTGAACCTATCCCAAGCTGCATAAAGTGTCTCATCTTTGTTTTGCTTAAAAGTGCTAATCTCATTACGAAGCCTAGCTGTCTTATATGGTGGGAAATACTTATGAAGGAACACTTGCTTTAATTGATCCCATGTAGTGATTGAATTTTTAGGTAAACTAGCAAGCCACATATGAGCTTTGTCCCTTACCGAAAATGGAAACAACCGTAGCCTTATTACATCATCTGAAACATTGTTGATCTGGAAGGTTGCATACACATTAAGAAAAGAGAGGATGTGAGCATATGGATCCTCTCCAGGAAATCCTCCAAACTGATTATTTTGCACCATGTGGATGACATTTGGCTTGATTTCAAAATTGTTGTTTGCAATAGTTGAAGCTACAATTCCTCCTGAATTTTCAGTTATGTCTAGTAAGGTGAAATCGCCCAAAGTTCTTCTTTGCAGATCAACCATATTCATTTTTCTTTGTTCCCTATGCAATTGATGAAAAGTTCGTTCAATTTCAGGGTCAAAGATTAAAATATTACTAGAACTACGAACACATCGCATGGAAATCACAAAGAAAAATTAAAATAAAATATGTATTAAAAATAAAAATCAAGTATATAAACAAAATTATAAATGACAATAACAATTAAACTAAAATCCTAAAGCAACTTTTCTCTATCCTAAACTAATAGTAATTTATATACCGTTAGTCCCCGACAACGGTGTCAAATTCTGATGTTAGTTAGAATGTACCCTAACTTTTATGGCTAAGTATAAGATAAGTAAGGGGTCGAACACAGGGAATACGATTAAATCAAGTATTAATTAAATGTATACTAAAATGAATAGTCTTACCAAATAATAAATGATAGTGGATCAAATTACAAATCTAAATTAGATAATAAAGTTATTAAACTATATAATTGACACTATACTAAAGTAATAATTACAATTATTCAAAGAAGTGTAGGTGAAAATTACAACATAAAATAGAACAATGAATCAATTACAATTTACAATAAATATGAATGTTATGTTGGAGAATATAACCTAAAGTCCTTAAGAGCAACTCTCATTGTCAATTAAGGGTATTTCCATCTAGAGTCTACAAGCACTTTCGTGTCATTGTAGAGATAAACAAAAACCATGAAGTTCTTTGCCAATTCTTTAGCCTTTTAAAGTGGATTTCTTAATAGATCAAATTAGATCGATTCCCTCTCGAAGTGGATTTCTACTTAGGATCATATTGGATCGAATTATTGATGGCATTGTTGAATCCAACCGAATCCTTGAATATCAACAATTCAATTTCCTTTTCTAACCTTTAAGTGAATTCAATTGCTTTTCCACCAAATATCTCAACTCTCGTTGTAAATATTTGATTGAAAACATTATATAGGGTGATTAGGCATATATAACACAATTAACACTCAATTAAATTCAAATCATTCATTCAAATATGCAAACCAATCAATTCAATTCATTGAAACTATTATTAGTTGCAAATCCTACCTACTAAATATTTTAGCCTAGACACATGATTAAATAAAACTTAAACATATGCAAATAATAATCATAAATACCAAGAGAATATAAAAGGAAAGAATTAAAATCCCCTTTGTCACAAAAGTGGAGTCTCTCATTTGATAACAAATTGATGAATGAAAGTATCTACAAAAGCAATGCTCTCTTAATCTTCCTTGAACAACAACTAATAACTAATAATTACTAATACTCTCTCTCTAATTAGTATATAAAACTTGATATACGTTTTACTCCAAATCCTCCTTCCCCTCTCAGAGATATCATGGACTATTTATAGAAAGCAAAAAGGTATAAATGAAAGGTTATACACTTACACCAAAGGGTACAAGTCAACCTTGAAAAGTTATATTCTTTGGCATGTATTAATAGTTAATTCAAGGACATTTTTGGCTATCCAGAAGAAGGAATTAAGTCTAGATATCTTTATGAAAGTTGTATCTCTATGAGTTAGCTTTCCATAGCTTCTTAAATCACTTAATTCTGAGCTCTGTAGAGGAAGTTATAGTCAAAAGAGTACAAACTAGTCTGAAGAGTCATATCCATTCAAGCTTATGCCGAGTCATCAAGGGATTGCCGAGTCGTCAAGATCGTTTCCTTTTATGGCTCGGTAGTGTACACAAGAGGTTGCCGAGTCGTCAAGCTTGCTTGCTGTTATGACTCGGCAGTGTACACAAGAAGCTGCCGAGTCGACACAAAGCAAGGGAGTTTCCACTTGACTTTGAATGACTTCTATGTGTCCAAAGCTTCCTTCCTTCATCCCTTTTGCCTTGATTGACTTCAACTTGTCTACAAAATTTTGTAGGCTTGAAAGAAACTTTAAAAACATCAACAAATCATAAAAATCCATATGAATTTACCAAGAGCAATTAAGAATATGAGCATTAATTAATATGAATGAAATGCATCAAAACTAAACTAAAATGTGTACTAAATGCAACCCAAATATGCATGAATCATCCTAAAATTACTATGCTAATTACAATGTATAAAAGAACAATATTTTATATTTTCTCATTTGGCAATTATAGGACAGGATATCAGGGATGTCTAGCTAGAGTGAAAATCTTAAAAAAGATTATTTAATTTGGAAAAGATTACACTTCAGGAGAATTGATTTTTTTTCTTGCTCATTGGAAGAATCCCTTGGAATAAACCACTGAGTGAAATTTTTAAAAAGGCGCAATAGTATTAGAAATACTTCGAGTACTAGTAATTCAAATTAAAAATGGGTAAACCAGAGGACAGAGAAGAGAGTGTCAGTTCGAATCCTTCAGGATTAACTTTATTACAGAATATTCATAATGAAATAAGCCTTCTCCTTGAGCAATTAGATGCTAAAGAAAATTTAGGCAATTCACTAAAACAAAAAAATGCTTTAGCAAAGGAAGTAGGTAAATTGTTGAATAAAAGACTCGATACAATTGAGCGAGAAAAGACTTTGAAAAAATCAGTTGGATCCTCTAAGCCTATTTCTGAAAGAGAGGCCTTGCAATTAAGGAAAGAAAAATGGTTCCTTATATTCTTGATCCTGATAAGAGTACTGCTAATCAATAAAGTAGTAAAGCAGCAATAGATCGTAGAAAATCTTTAGGTCTGTTGAAGAAACTCCTTTACATTTAGATGATAGGATCTTAAATGAACTTTGTACTACGAAAAGGGAAGAATATAAGCCTAATTATCCCCATAGGACAAAATCAAAATTTACACTTAGGGATAATCTATTAAGGCCAGTTATTAGCCCGACAACTTTTCAAAATTTAGATTGTGATAAGTATGCGTCTGAAAATAGATGAATGAATTATCATGATTAGATTCACAACCAGAGCTGGTAGTTAATCAACTGAGGCCACCTATGAGTTATGCAAAGCCATCATGGTTGACAATATTCAAAATTTTTGGAATCAACTAGTTGTACAAACCTCTATTAGAGATGAGAGTAGAAAAACAATTCTTATAGATGAGGTGCTAGCTATCATCGTAGATGTCCTGAAAATAGAATTTTATGATTTCTCAATATTGACATAATTTTTAGAAAGAGAACAATCATTAATGGTATTGATGAAACTACAAATCTGTGACGTGTGTTATTTTGACAACTATGCATGTGAATTCCAAAAATATTATTATAATTTGGATCTTAATGCTCAAAATTACATGTCAATATTATTCTTTATTAAGCTTCCAAAACCATGGTCATAAGTAGCAAAGAATACCTATCAACTACTTCTGGATGAAGATAAAGTGGTTAATGAATTAGGAGGAAAGATACAAGCGGTAAGGTATGCCATGAGAAAGGCATGCACTGAACTCCAAGTAAGGCAAGATGCAAAATGTCTTCCTTATTTGAATAAGGTTGTTGTTCTCAAATTAAATATGTTCTTGGTATTTATGGATGTGCTACAAGAAATGAAAAAAGATCTTAAACAAAATGTTCTTCTTGTTCTCCCAAAAAGAAAAAGTTTAAATGATATAGAAAAAGAAAAATATCAAAAAGTGATAGAAACATCAGAAAAAGATCTAGTAAACCTTTTAGGTTTATTAGGAGAAGAACAAATTTTATGGATAAGGATAGAATAAAAGCCTTTAAGAAAAAATATGGTAGAGCCCCTAAGTGTTCACAAAGAAAATCTCTTAGTAGTTGTTCCTGTTGCTGGATTTGTGAATCAAAGGACCACAAAGCGAATGCTTGTCCACATAAGAACAAGCGAAAAGAAAAATTTAGAAGAATATTCTTTGAAGATGAGAATCTAGTATATGAACCAATAGAAGAAGATGAATATTCTGACATAGATTCAGTTTATGAAGTAGCTTCTGAATATAAAACTAATATAGAAGAATCTAATTTTTGGACAGCGCAGCTATTTATAATGAATACAACAGAAGACCCCATAGATGAAGAGATGATCCTCTTAGATACTTTTATGATACAAGAAGAATCTTTCTAGTAAGATGATCTATTTAAAAGTTGCCTAGAATGGAAACTTTTAAATGTAGACATTAATACTATTTATAGCAAATCCAAGTTTAGTTTTAAATTTATAGTGTATGTCTCTCAATCCGAATCGATGGCTTAGGTTTATAATATAGAGCTAGAAACGTTAGACGTACCTTTGATTAATATACAAAAGATAAGAGAGATGGTAAATAAATCAAAAGATACATACCAATACATCCATATTGGTCTCATCCAAGTGATACTTATACCGCTGTTCAATTTTCCAGCAGATAGTCGAATGATAGCAGTTGTGTTAGATAAAAGGTGAAATTTATTTCAAGATGAACTAATATCAGGTGTCCAAACGAACCTAGCAAATGGTCCAATTTGGTTTCAAATATATCCTAATTATATGATGTCTTTGAGTGATAGATATTTAGATAATTCATTGTCATTAAGAATTAAATCTAATAATATGAATAGAATGAATTCTCAAGCTAAGTATTTTAGCATATCACACCAGGATAGTTTTTAGATTGATCAACATAACAAATTTTGGAGTGAGGAATATTTCTAAAATCACAAAGTTATTCGATGAGAGTTCAGATAACTATAGGCAGTTCCAAAAAAAATAAATTAATCATTTAGAGTTATTTTGGCCTAAGAGTTGGGTTATGCAAGAACCAGTTAAGACTTTAAGGTCGATAGGATCTTTTCAAATTACTAAAAAAGGTAGGAATATAACATTACACTTAGAAGACCCTATGAGAAGTCTTTGGATTTTTTATCCTTCTAGGAGATTAATGTCAGTAACACCTAAATTACCTAAAAGTACAACTTCATCAGTAATAAGGGAAGAAGTTACTAAGACACTAAACCAATAAGCAGATGTTGAATCATCTTTAGAAGGTAGAAAAATTATAGGTTACAAAATCTTTAGCCTACTTTTCTATGAAGATGAGAAGAGTTGGGATAGTATAAGGGTAATTAAACATATAACTCTAGTTCCTGAGGTTATAAAAGAAATTCAAAAAATTTCTCAACAACGTTCCATACCCTTTGAGGAAATATGGAAGATAGTAAGTCCAACTATCATGGCATCAACAAAGATATTTAGCACTGAAGAATCAGGTTTGAGCATGTATATTGCTTTAATATTTAAATTTTCTAGTTATTATGATTATTCTTTGGATGTAAAGGTGCAACGATCAGTAGTGCAAGACCAAATGCACTCCCTAATGAATAGTAAAAATCATTGACCCAACCTATAATATTATATATGACAGTTGGAGAAGTGAACTTGGTAACACACTTTGCACAACAGGTCCCTTTTATCATTAGTGGATAAAAATTTTCTATTGATAAGACCCTTGCATTCCCTGATCTTGATATAGATATAATTTAAGGAAATGATTTCATAAAAGAGAAAAAAGAAAATAGACCTTTTGTGAAAGTCAATAGCTACATCTCAGACTAATCCAAAAAATAAGTTAAAATTTAGTTTTTATTCAATTAAGATTTCAAAGTTGTGTGGATCTATACCTTGTGAACTAACATTCAAAATGCGAGCTCAGCGTGGTGATACTTAGGTAGATTGTCTATTTGATACTGATGAATCAAATGGTACCTCATAGTATGAAAAATTATGCTTTAAAGCACAAGGTGTGATAGAAAAGCCTATTGCACATCCTCAATTGAAAGGAACTAAATAGGATAAGTTTCTTATTAAGTTAGCTGATAATTTTAGTGATGATCCGCTAAAATTATAGGTTCTAAATAATATAATTGTAAAATTAGAACTAAAATATCCCATCACTATCATCATAACTAGAAATATAACATATATAAATGAAATGATAGATGAATATGATAAACAGATTCCTGAGTTGCTAAAAACAAATTAATTAGAGATAATAATAGTCTCTATTCTAGTCCAGTAATTATGGTAATCAATTATGCAAAGCAGACAAATTAATTAGAGATAATAATAGTCTCTATTCTAGTCCAGTATTTATGGTAATCAATTATGCAAAGCAGGTGTGAGGAAAAACACAAATGGTTGTATACTATTGCTATGTAAATAAAGTCACAAAAGACAATAGTTATAAGATCCCAATAATAGGAAACATCATAGATAGGGTAAGTTTTAAACAACCTTCTATTTTTTCTAAATTTGACCTTAAAAGTGAATATTGATAAGTAAAGATGAAAGAACAGTTTATACCTCTTAACAGCTTTCAACACTCCACAAGGGATATATGAATGGTTGATAATGTCATTTGGTTTGAAACAAACTCCAGGCGTTTTTCAACGTAAAATGGACAATGTCTTCAAAGTATTGAAAAAATTTTGTGTAGTCTATATAGTCAATGTGTTAGTTTTCAGTAATAATGAAAAATAACACATGAATCACCTTAAATAAGTGATTGATATCTTCAAACATAAAGATATGATTCTATCAGAAAGAAAGATAAAGCGGTTTATGGAAAAAGTAAAGTTTTTAAAAATGGAAATTGAAAAAGGAAAAATTAGGCTTTAAAGCCATATTTTTAAAAAACTTATTAATTTTTCTAACAAACTAGAGGATAGGAAGTAGGTACAATGTTTTTGTGGACTTGCTAACTATGCTAGTGAAAAATCTTTCCAAATACCTATAAAGAATTACTAAAAAAAATCGGATACAAATTCTTGGTTTTGGGATGATGAGAACACTCAGGCTGTTATTCATGTAAAATAAAAAATAAAAAATTTGCCTTGTTTAAATTACCTTTAAATGCATATGAGTTAGTCTTGCAGGCAGATACTTTAGAAAAGTCCTGGGGAGCAGTATTAAAAATCAAAAGTAGAAAACCATAATAAATCTATAAGTATTGATATGGAACCTTTAAAGAATAAGAAATTAATTGCCCAATTCATGCAAAGGAAGTGTTAGCTGTAAAAAATGATATAAAAGCTTTTTATATCTTCATTGCTCCAAAAAGGTTTGTAATTGGAACAGATTAAACTTATGTGAAAAGGATTTATAAATTTAAATCTTAAAGAGGCTAGGTAAACTAAACTTTTAAGACTACAAGAGTGGTTTAGTTACTATAAATTTGATATTGATTATATTCCATCTGATAAAAATGTAGTAATTGACTCTTTATCTCGTGAATTGTCTAATATTGCAGATGGATCCTGCTGCTAAAAAAAAGTTATGTTGGATCTGCAAGGAGGGTCACACCAGAAAACAATGTACGAGAAAAGATGAAAAAGAGAGTAAAAACTCTAAGAGCGATGGATCTGTTCCTTCTGGGACGAAAAGAAAATTTATAGCATCGAAAGATGTTATATGTTGGCTATGCAAATCTCAACACATTTCTTCAGAATGTCCAAAAAGAAGCCAACGAGTTCAAAAGAACTAGTTAGTCTAAAAAAGAGTAACGAAAAGTCAAAAAAAAATTCCTTGGTTCATAAGAATGAAGAGGAGAAACCTCTGGTGCTAAAAACACGAGACTTTGAAGACTTTTACGAAAAGGCAGACAAAAAGCTTGGCTTTACACTAAACAAATAAAAAGATTCAGAGAAGAACTTCATCGAAAGGATGAAGGTGATATGGCCGCTATGGGAAGGTCACGATGTCCAACTCCTTCACAAGAGAATAGCCATGATGGCTAAAATGAGGTTGATGAAAATGCTAGTGAATCCTTAGAGATTCCAAACTAAAAGGCCCGTGGAAGTACCAAGGAACCTCGAGTTCTAAACTAAAAAGCTTCTGAATATGCCAATGAATCTTCATCGATTCCAAATTAATAGGCCAGTGAAAGAGCAGTGAACTTTTAAAAGTTTCAAATCAAACTCCTTTAAAGGACTAGAGTTGTAAAAAACTCTGGTGACATTTTAAGTCACGATTCTAATAATAGATTAAGTCTTGGTGATGTTTTAAATATTGATGTTTTAAATCACGAAATCAAGGTTAGTGGAAAAGTGAGCAAATCTTCACAGATTCCAAACCAAATTCCTTTGGAGGAAAAACTTGATAATGAATTGAAGGATGAAAATCTTGATTGTGACGATTTAAATTGGGATATTGTTTTTGGAACAACTGAATTCAAAAATCAAAAAGTCCAACAATCTCCTAAGGAAGTCATAATGAAAAATTTTGAAAGTGGATATGATGATATTCATGAAAATCATGAAGATTGATAACCATGAGATTTCAAACACTTGTAAGGATGAAAATTGGTACTTCATAAAATACGATTATGATCTTTTAAAACATAGATCTATATTGTGTTCTGGTTTGCAGGGATGATTAGCTAAAAGAAACTTCCAGTAGTTACAACACTTTGTAGATGAAGTTGTTTAATATATTTCTCATTTGGAGAGATAACTTGAAATCTACAAAAAGGATGAAGAGGATTTCCTTCAATTAATAATTGAACGGGAAAAACTTCTTGATGAAATGGTTTCATACATTCCACCAGAAGTGGCATACACCAGAAAAATCAAGAGATTGGATTCGATAGATTATTTCCTCAAATAATGTTCTATGTTGCATCCATACATCCATTAAGAGGGGATATGAGGGCTTATACTTGAGAATTCCCTTAGACAAGGTGAAAAATAGTCTCCAATATACAAACGCAGAACTGACAGAGATTATCAAAATCAACAAAGATGATAATAATCTGTGCAGATCATTTTCGGTTATTATGCAAGAATATATGGAGTTCTTGAATTCAGATTCAATAATAATTACTAGTTATATTATTAGCACAATTATGGATTGTGGTGAAAATGAAATGGTTAAAAGTCCTTATCAAATGTGGGATTTTCATCCTATTATGTTAAGCAATTTGTTAAACCGCATAAAGTTAATAATCAAAATTTAAATTTTTACTTTAATATATATAAAGAAAATAAGATTATTACCCAAACTGTGAGAATAGAAAATTTCAAAGTTACCCTAGAGAAGACAATATATGCAAACAACTATGTCCTTCTAGAAGATGGTAAAGTTCTTATTACTATCTGGTCCCAATATACTCATATTGTTAGAATTTTAGCAATGGTGAAAAGACGACAAAAAGCATAGAGGTTATTTCTGAAACTAGTGGATTTAGATCCAAGTCTAAATTTTTAGCCAAAAACAATGAAGGTCTGGAAAAGGGTTGTCAGTTCAGAGAGCAGCATGTTGCAAAGGAAATGGCTAAGGACTATGCAGAGCTAAGGGAAATCATGAATGCCTCAATCAGCAACTCACAGATGAAGTGACAAAAATGTAATCCACGACATTGCATCAATGTGTAACATGAGGAATCACTTTTCTAAAGTAGATGCAGATAACAAAGCATTGTCGGTTAAGATGCTTTAAAATGCGTGGTGCTAAAGAAAATAACATATCTGTAAAAGGATTCCTTATGTGTAAAAACTAAAGTAGTCATTGTTTTTATTTAATTATTTTGCTTTTACAACTGAAAAATAGTATCAGAGGCACCAGCTGTCCACTTTGTTTTAATTATTATCTGATAAAGCTGGAAAAGGTTACCACCTGTCCGTTTGTCTTTATGCTTTAATTATTTTTACTTTTAAGCTGACAAACAGTATGATAGACACCAGTTTTGCTTTGTAAAGTCTATATATACCTCTTCAACTTATTGGAAAAGGGAGCAAAATTTAATACAAAGTTTTTATAAGAAAAATCTCTCCATTTTTCTTTCAAGTCTTTATCTAGACTTGAGTTCTATTTATATATATCTTTAAACCTTCAAAATGATATGATATCCAAGAGTGTTGCAGTAAGATCCAACTAAGAGAAAGTAGAGGCAATAAGTCATATCCTCCATACCTCTTTACCGGTATTACTGGTGATGAGTTTGGAAGGAGAGCTGAAGCAGTTGTGGAAGCTTAGTGGACTCAAGCTACAAAGGTATATATTTATAAATGTTTTACATTTATTGTTTAAATATTTATGTCTTCCAACCAATCTGCTAATAGAAATTGGCGTGTTAGTCTAGCTTTAACCCAGGCTAGGAGGGAAGAGTTGAGTGTCAGTCTTAGACTGCAAGATCCTTTTTTTGCTTTGTATGAACAAAGAATCAGAGATTTAACTGTTGCCTTAGAAAGAATCGAAAGACTTGAGAGGCTTAATAGATAAGAAGTTAAACTTAAGAATTTTTTTAACTAAGAATTTGAGTTTTATAACTTTCATTATCTAAAAAGGCTTAGTGCCTTTGCACGTTTGTTGAATGATCAATAATCTTCCAAATTGCTCCTATCCTTATTATCATCACTTAGATCACGGTATAAGTAAGGAACTAGTAATAATATTATTAAATTTTGTTATAAATCGTCTTTACTCTCTAAGTAATTCTTTAACAAACTATTTAAGAACTTAGAAGAATTAACTCTTAGACCGAGTAAGTTTGAGGAATTCTTTCTCAAGAACAAAGACCCTTTGAGTTTTGTTGCTAGTTCTTGTTATCAAAACGAATTTGAGAAGTTGAAAGATATCAAAAACAAAAGAAAACCCTCAAAAGATCCTCAGTAGCTCTCAATTTTCCACCTTTAGACAATTAATATCAGAGAGAGCGCAAGCTCGCCTTGAGTAGTATCAGAGCCAAAGGGTGAGAGTAAATATCTTTGAAAAAGAAAATTACTTTTGTTGGTGAAGAAGTAAATAAAGAAAATATAGGGATAAAGCAAGACTATCATAGAACAGAAAGAAAGTCCAAGAACATTAGTGATACAAATTAAAGTCCGAAGACAGTAATGAAATACTAGTATAAGTTGAAGGACAACCAGTTAACTCCTTATTTGTAAAAATTGAGATTAAAGAAATCCAAATTCCCACACCTTGATTTCTTATCATTGGACGCCAATAGGCTAAATTGTCTTGGAGTACATGAATTCAAACTCTAGCATACCACTTTCCCTAAGATTTTGCAATTCAAAACCTCTATTTTATTTTGTGTCCCATCTCATGTTACATATCCCTTTTTATGTGTCACATCATCTTTTTCTCAAAGTGTTTTGACAACCAATATTTTTTTATAGATGATATAACACATAAAGAGAGGCATGGGATAAGAGATAAAACACAGAATATGACAGAAGATCCGAACTAAAGAATTTAATGTTAAAAAAAAATAAACTATGTTTTGACCCTATGCTATGAATTGATTGGAACTGAACCGCAAACAATTGATTACTGTTATGCAGTTGTATAGAATTTTAACTGTTCATGGAGTGAGCTCCAAATTTGCAAGTATGTTGAAATTTGCTTGAATGCATAGCAAGTATATTTAAATTTGCTTGAATACATATTGACTATTTGATAGAGAAGCAAAAGAGAACAATCCAACATCATCGCACGATCTAACCAAACAGTGTAATTAAGAGCTTCAGAAACATATTGTATTCATTTCTTCCAACCATAATAAAAATCAAAGACAACCAATTGGGAGATTTTACCCTCTACTCCCCCAACCTATTTCTACATGTTCATGCTACGTACAATAGAAATAAGGACAGTATCAAGTCACTCGTTGTTTCACGCATGCACTTCATTTCAGAACAACTGCTGCATTTCTCAACGCAAGATACCTTTGCACATACTCGTTTGGAAGTGATCTTACAAGCTTGAAAACATCAGCATTAGCATAACAGAGTTTAGTCCTTGGGTCCAAGTAAGGTGCCTGAAAAATAACAATATAATGACAATTTGCAGAAAACGAAAGTTGACCGAATAAATGAATAAAACCGCAGCCAAAATTTCACTAGCTTATTACAGCACAATACAAGTGTTTCATTTGATGCACAAAATGGTTCAATTTCATCCAACAACCTAATCATTCAGAGCACAAGCTCAGGTACCAAGCTAAATCTAAAACTATATAACCTTGAGCAACAAGAGCTTTCAAACATATGTTAAGAAGTGAAACAATACATGGTAGGATGTCCTAAGAGTGCTTCAAATAAATTTAAAACTCACAGCTGCCTTGAAGGATTTTTTTGGAAAGGTTAGATTAGGTCATACATATCTAACCTTCAATTCTTTGGCCCATCATTCTTAACTTTTAATACTAAACAGTGAAGAGACCCACTTGTTTAACCTTAACTACATTGCTTGCCATTGCACTCGTAAACATCAAACAAAGACGAGTTGCCAAGCCTTGAAGTCAAAACTGTAATTCTCAACTAAGTAAGAAAGAAACTATGTTAAAATACGTAGCACAATTGTCAACAGGCAAATACTATCATAATGGACCACACCACAAAACATAAAGTTGCCATTGAAACACTGTTACATAGCAAGATTTATTCCTTTAGCCTGTAAAAGAAGACAGGAAGATAGTATTGAATTCACTCGTAAAAGTTTATAATATCAACATCAATACACTACTAGCAGACCACCATATATCAAAAAATTGGTATGACAACAACAAGAGTTAATCCTCTAGCATCTAAAGACATATTTTGCATTTACTCATGATAATTATCCTCTTTTGATTTATTAAATTTCCAGTGGCTGATTTAATTTCATCCACGGAAAATGTCAAAACCAGAGAAAAATCAAAGAATTGGTGGTGGGCTATAATAATAGCCAAATAAATCTAACTTCCAATACAGTTCCTCAATAGACAAACACATACCTCATATCCAGTTATATCACAGATTCTCTTGCAAGGATGCATTGAGGGTGGAGACTCAATATTAATATCTGCAATGTAGATACATAAAACTCAAAAATTCAATAAAAGCAGAGTTGAATCCAATCCCAAGTAAAACATAAAGAAATGGAGAAGAAAACTAACAAATACTCAAATGTTAAATTCTTTATGAGTAAGGTTATTCAAGTATAAAATTAAAAATCTTAAAAATAATTACTTGTATGGAAAAATTAAAGTAAAAGAATTATAAAATGAGCAGAGATTACAATTGGGTTCATCAGGGGAGTAGTTTTGGAAATTCTCAGCCTGAAGAATTTGCTTAAGATGTTTCCAATGGCGACCTCTTGCTTGACCTTTTGGGTACTTCTCGTACATTTGTATCCTCTTGAAGCTCAAATGGGTTGGCAATACTAGCTCAGCTTTTATCACCTCTGGTTCCATATTCTCTTTCTTGATATACCAAATCCTTAATAATAATAATAATAATAATTCATAGCAATACCCATAAAATTAGATCTCAGAATTCATAACCCAAGAATGCAAAAAAGGCCAAAACTTTACCTGAAAGAATTGAAACTGATTTCTTCTAACTAGCTGTAGAGTAAAACAGGGAACCAATATTTCCTGCCAGAAAAAAAAAAAATCAAAGAATCAATGAAACCAAACAAACAAAGAAATGGAGTATTTGGTTGGTGAGAAACGACGGTAAATGCAAAGAAAAACCAGAAACCTAAGAAAAACTCAGAAACCTTCCAATCCCAAGAACCCATTATTTTATCACTTGAACTAACCTCAAATCCTGGAGGAAGAGGAAAAAGAAATTTGGGACTAGAATCGCTACGGGTTCGCCAATGATAAAAAAGGGATCTCATATTCTCATCTAACAAATTCATATAGAAGAGAACTTTGGGCCAAATTGGGCCTTTGGTCTTCACAATGTCTTAAAAGTTGTTTACCCATCCGAGTGATCGACACGCGCCAACACTCATTCCCTCGTTGAGAGAGTGAGGGTAGTTAGAAAATGGGAAAGGTGCTACAACTGCGGCCATTCCTCGCTTTCACTCGCACTTGTACCAGAATCTGCCTTTCTCATTACTCCTCCACAGGTTTCCGACCTAACTCTTCCGCCGCCATCGCCACCATGGTAAACGCAAAGAATCTTCAACTTTGTTCTTTCTTTTCCTTTTGCTTTTGTGAATTTCTGCAATTTATCAATCATTTCCCGATCCATCCAATCTCAGATGTCGACTGAGTACTATAAGTTTGGGTCTTACAAAATAGATCCAAAGGAAGTGTTTTACTCTACTCCGCTTTCCTATGCCTTGGTCAACCTCCGTCCTGTTGTTCCGGGTACTTCTTCTTTCTTTTACTCTTGCTTTTTCTCTAATGCTTCATTTGGGTTTATAACACCATTGTTGAATTAGCTCATTACTTTATGAGTTAATGTATTAGATTTACTTATTTAAGTGTAAATGATATTGTCTTTATGGTCAAAATAACCCAAATTAAAATCTGAAACAATTTTGAATTAATTTTTCTGGGAAAAAAATCTATTTAAAAAATTGTAGAAAGGGATTCTTGATTCTAATCAAATTTTGGTGGAGAGGAGGGCTACCCCTTCAATGTTTAACCCAAGGCTTAATGGTCATTCTGATAAAAGGAAGAAAGAAAGAGAATACACATCTGCTTGGAAGTTAGTTGCTGTGTTATACTTGGTAAATAGTATAAACTGTAACCTGCAAAGTTATTGCTATGCATACAAATCCTAGATAGCTTGTTGTTATTTACCTAAATGTTGCACAAATAAATGGATTTGGATTTTCTTTTTGACTATTTTTTAAATCTTACCTAGTGAATAAGAGGAAAGAAAAAGGACTGTATTAGGTTGTCATAGAAATTTTCTAGTGGAGAAAAGGGTTTGGTTAGTATTATTTTACCTTGAGTTGATAAGTGGCCACATTAGATTTTTCAAGTAATTGACTTCATAAACCTTGTTTTAAAACATATGAACAGTTATTGGGCTTACATAAAGCATCAAGTTTGAGTTCATGCTGGCTGAGGAGGTCTGGGATTTTCTATTTTCCATGTCCATGTCCTGGCATTGTTCTTCACTATTGTCATGAATATTATATTATTCATTTAGATGATGGCTATCCTGTTGGAAGGCATAATCTATCTAGCTGCTTTTAGATTCTTGCTGTTCCTTCACAAATACTATCTGAATTACATGTTCTTTTTCTACCAATTTAAACTTTTGGGCGTGATGCTCATTTAGTGTTGAATGAGATCTTCGTGACCAACAATTTACACAAAAGTGAACGAAACTTGAACACTAGAATACATGTCAGTGTATTCTCTTATGACATTATGCTGTCTTTTACAATAAAAGTATGAACTGTGGGTCATAACTCTCATGATAATTTTCTTTTTCATTTTGCCAATGTGATACATCTACTCCTGGATTTTATTTTAGAAGTTAGGTGAATTCTTCTCTCTCTTTTTTTGCTTTTCCTTCAGTTAATAAAAAGAATTAAGAAAAAAATCATTCTAGATAGTAAACAAGTACTAGAACAGTGAGGTCATTGCTTTTAAGTATCTAAAATTGCTCCCCAATTGATAATCTAATCTCATACGGGAAACAAAAAAATGTGTGAGGGAGATTGCACAAGCAATTGTCGATAAATTTTGTGCAATTGTCGATAAATATACAAAATAACATCAGATGAGAATAGAACTTCTCAACAATAACAGATGCCACTGTCTCTTATGCTCTATATAATGGAAAATTATTGAGTGCACCGGGTGCAATGCACATTCTCTTACATAAATGTGGGATCTATCTTCTATCAATTCAGGTGGGTCCAATGTATTGTGAGTGCAGGGTGCATTATTTCTTAGCATGCCCAGTGCACCCAATAATTTCTCCTATATAATTTAGTTTATTTTACTTTTGGTCATGGGAGAATGAACAGGATCTGATTCATTGTTTTTGTTATTTCTTCTATTTCCATTTCATGATAACATAATTTTTTTTCTGATTATATGTTCATTTATTTTTTCCTTTGCAGGTCATATCCTTTTCCAGTCAAAAGTTAGAATGATATATTGGGAGTTATATGCACATGCATCTGTTTTGTGTCCATTGAGTTAATATGATTAGCGCTTTTGTTTTGTTTTACAATTAATGCATAGTTACACTTGATGGATGCAATGCATTGTCATTTGACATCATGAAACCAATGCACGAGTTCAAAGTGCATGATTAGTAGGAAAACCTTTGAGAGGGTGCTTGCAAAATTCAATAACATCATCATAGATTGCTTGTTGTTTAGAAACTGTACCAAAAAACTGCTGACCAGTGAATTGATCCTGTCCAGATTATTTGTTGGGCTCATGAGCAAAGAGAGATCACTTCCATTCTTTCTGCATATATCAGTTTAATTTTTGAGGTTCACCATCTAGTTTCTCTGGGGTTGAATGGTACTCAGGGCCAGAGTATAGACCATTAGGCTTGTGATGGTTGGATTTGATTTTATCATTGTCATGCAAATATTATTAATCACCAAGACAGTGGGTAAACATAATAACATTGCTTGACTGTGTTTCATCTGCAACCCATACAAATCATAACTAATTAGAATTCTTAAGCACATGATTTTGTTTGCAAATATGACTTTGAGTTTTTCAACATCCAAATTATTTTGATGTAATTTCTTGTTATAATAAACTCAATACAATTAAGTGTCGATTTGTTGGCATTCAATTTGGTTGGCTTGACTCTATTTACATGTGCTGATCTGCCCAAGGCGTGAAGTGAAGCGTTTTGTTGATCTCACTGCGGATGAGACCAGTGATTTGTGGCTTACAGCCCAGAAAATTGGTAGTCGGCTTGAGAGCCATCACCAAGCGACATCACTCACATTTTCAATCCAAGTAAGATAGTTCATTTTTTTTTTTTAAAATTTCATATTCATTATTGATTATTAGAAAGTTGTTAGTTGGTTTGAGAGCCATCATCAAGTGACATAACACATTTACAATCCAAGTAAGATTGGCCATTTTTAGATTTCATATTGATTAAATTGATTGCTATTTTATACTTATTTCAATAACTATTACTCGTTGTATAATTATTGTTGAGTTATTTTAGTAGGTAGGAATTCTTTCACTCAGTATGCAAATATCCTTTATTTTCTTTCTTTTTTCTTTTTCTCTGGCTGGGTGGGGGACAGGTTTGAGGGGATATTCTCATATGTATAACCTTTTACTTCTGCTTTCTTTTTAGCCATTGTTTTATTATGTTGGCAATGTTGATTATATTATAATTTTTCAAAAAACTTGTTATGTTTTCTGTGTTATTTTTTTTTATGATACAAGCACAAAAATTTTCTCTAAGTTCATCCTTTTGGAGCATAATTACAAGGACACAAAAAAATTATAGAGGCAAGTTCTAGCTCCAAAAGCTGTATGCCCTCCTTGTCTTCTGGCTTGGCATTGCCACACCCGTGATACTGCTGCCAAGATCATCAAAATTTCCAGGTCTTCGTTACCACCTGTCTTTGTTCATAAATCAAACTTTTTATACATGAGATCAAAAGACAAAGCCTTATTGGATCCATTGTTTAGCCCAGACATAGAAATGACCCAAAAGAAGGAAACATCCAAATTCCAAAAATATTGTCCTACAAGACTTTTTTTCCCCCTCATCAATTCAATGAATCCATTATATCAAAATAAAACAATGCCACTATCAAAAAGAGGGATTGGCAGAAATTAAACACTATCAGCAAAAGATTTAGTTGTGTTTTCCTCAGTGAATTTTGTTTTCTTATCCAAAGAAAAGGCTATTTTTTATTTTTGATAGTGTGTTTCTTTTTCATTGATTTTTGTTATTCTTTAGGTTTTTTTTGTTCATTATAGGAGTCTAATGTTTGTTTTTGGAGGGATAGAGAGTTGCTAGAGAAATTCACAAGCATGAATCGGGTCAAAAAAAGGAAAAGTCTCACAGAAGTAGTTAGAGATGATGAAGGAATATAGAAAGCTCTAAAATACCATGTCTACAGGAAAAAATAAAATTTCAAAATGGAAGGCATTATGCTGTTTACGCTTGTTGCATTGAACTATGAGAGGCGATGAGTGTGGACAGGTATCATAAATAGGATGAGAAAAATGTGGAGTTAAAACAATTTATGACTTTGTATCTGCTATTGGATGCAAAATAAAATCTATTTGTATGTCATATCTTTTTGTTCACATTCTTATTTAATTTTTCAGTTTTTGGTTAAGAAAGGGATATACCTCTCACAACTATAGAACTGTTTGACTTGATTGTGGACTTGGGACTTGCTAGCCTTTTCGATTTTTATCTTATGTGTTAACTGTTTTTCTCGTACATTCATTCATGCCAGAGATATGGACCATATCCAATGTTGGCATGTCTGAACAAACAATCTGATACTTAGGATTCAATATCAGACTCAGCAAGCCCCTTTGTTTTGCACTTGGGAATCTCAGCTAATGAGCTTGTGTCATTTTATTATATAGTTTTTCCAGCATAGACTAGCCAATAGGCCTTTCTATTCACACCCAAGTTATTCCTTAGGATAGGAGTCCGTTTCATTCCATATTAAGTATGAATGCCTTTTTTTAGGGATTTCCCCAAGAGAAAGAAGAAAACATCTCCCAATACTAGTTTAGTTCTCCATTTCTTCCCACTGCCAAATTTATTAATCTGCAGGCAGCATGTATAAGAGCTGACACAAGAGTGAGGGAGCATCTTCTGAACTTGTGATTGATTAATAGGCAAGGCTGCATAGTATGATAGCTTCTCCAGAAAAGGAATTCAAAGGCAGGTAGTTTACAAGGAAGGAGAAGGTGGTTTGTCTATTGACAGTTAGAGGACTAACTCGAGTTTACATAAGCACATATTAATTTTCGGTTCCTCCTGTTCAATTAGACCCATTGCAACGAATCAAGGAGCTGGTTTTCCAATGAGTTATTCAAGATTCCATGCTTTCTTACTCTACTGTTTGAATAAGTAACAACATACAATTCTTCTCAACTTTGGTTGGCTTGGTTCACCTTTCAGTAGTGGGGGTCAAAAGCCAAATGAACTTTAATTGGTATTTCTTTCTTTGAAGCTTCCCTTGAATGGTCTCATGGTTGACTAGGTGATCTTTTATTTCTATAGATGGTAATTATCTGAATTAGAATTTCTGAATTAACATTTCATTATTCTCTGATCCTCTTTAACTAGAGTTTTCTTCCAGGATTAATTTTTTTTTCCAACTGTTCGTTTTTATATATCGGTGTGTCTAATCTCTAGAGTACAACCGGTGGTTTTCATCTTCTTGTTTATTGCATTAAATGAGAGGCATAGTTGTTAAGTGCAGTATCTATTGAGACGATTCAAGTGATAGCCAAGTGAATTCTAATAGAACTTTAGGACATCATTACTTCTTGTTGTTGCAGCTACTTGAGTAATTAATGCATGTTCTATTTGGAACTTTAGAATATAGCAACTTTGCTGATGAATTTGTATACAAGTTTGGATGGGCATTCCCACTTAGTATTGTGACTATCTGGTAAATAATTAAGGATTTGTATTTGTTGAAACTTACAGCTTGATGTATTTTAATATTTTAGGATGGGCCCCAGGCAGGACAGACAGTGCCCCATGTTCATATCCACATCCTTCCGAGGAAAGGTGGCGACTTTGAGAATAATGATGAGATCTATGACGCTGTAAGTTAGAAACATTTTTTTCATTGCTTTATAAATTGATTTTTTGGCTGCAATGTTGAATTGAAGCATTCTTTGCCCCTATTTCTTAGATTGATGGCAAAGAAAAGGAATTAAAGCAAAAACTGGACTTAGATCAGGAAAGAAAGGACAGAAGCATGGAGGAGATGACTCAAGAGGCACAGGAATATAGATCACTTCTCTTGTAGATTTATCAAGCAAGTGTAAAAGCTTTTAGTTGTTTTTCATGAAATATATCCTGCATATGGAAAATATGATTCATTTGATAACATTCTGGTAATTAAATTACTTGAATTTCTTCCTACTCTTTCTCAAAAATATATATACATGTTTTTTGGTGAGTTGTCATTTTTGTTTGGATACAGCTATTAGGGAAGAGCAATCGGTAGGTTTAGTTTGAATCGAATCAAAATTCTTAAAAACTGAATTAATCAAATCAGATTTATTAAAAACCAAACTGAATTTTGAGTCGAATCAAACCGAATCAAAATTTTATAAAGTTAACCGAATCGAATTGAATCGACATATTTCGGTTTGATTATTTAATTTTTTTTTTTGGTTTTTAACAAAATTAGTATATAATTATTAAAAATATATATATAAATAAATA
>CANXYC011199795.1:0-28513 GCA_948193065.1 Aleurites moluccanus
ATATATATATATATATATATATATATATATATATATATATATATATATATATATATATATATATATACTCTTTTCAATTATTATTAAGGAAAAAAAATTTTGATCTATTTTAACCTTTTTAATTTATTTATTACTTTAATATCTCTCTATCTTTCTAATTCTCTCATATTTTATATATCTTTTAATTAATTTTAATTTTATCTCTAACTTATTGCTGATTATATTTTTCAATATATTTTTAATATAGATATTATTATAATTTAATATAAGATATAGTTTGAATTAGAAAATAAAATAATTAAATTGAGACATAATAAAAAATTAAATGTTTATTATAAACGAAAAGATATATAATTGGCCAAGATAGCATCATGAGCTTGTACAAACTAAATTTATAATGCTCTAATGAAAACTCAATGAAGTATTATTATGCCATTTTAGAAAGAAAAAAATCTCTAAATATTAAATTGAAAACCGAATAGGGAAGAAAATTTAAAAAATATATATATTTTAATATACAGATTATTATTATATAAGTTTCTATAAATAAATTTTACCAAATTTTATCTTATAAATTGAAATATTCGTCTCGCTTTTAAAAATTAAATCTTATGGGATTCAATATTATTAAATTAAATTCTATTATTTATAAATTAATTCTAACTTACAATTCAGTCATACTAAGTAAGGTAAGATTAGTTACAATTTTCCATATATGTTTTATATCATTCCCTTAATAACTACAATAAAACCTCTATAAATTAATATTCAAAAAATTAATAATTTTTATTATATAAGAATTTTCTTCGATTTCAATTCGAGCTAATGAATTAAATTAATAATTTTAATAAATTAATAAGATAATATTTTTTTGAAAATTCATACAAAATTACATGGTCTCATTTATATTATAAATTAATAATTTATCATTAATAATTTACTAATATTATATATATAATAGACTATGATATTTTACTAAAATATGAATCTATTATTACTTATTTTTTTTCTTGAAATTTAAATTTAGTTAAATTTAATTTTTAATTTTTCTTATTGCATGTAGAAATTATGGGTTGAACTCTTGAATTGTAATAAAAACTTATAAAATGTTGTTGATATTTTGAGTGCATTCTCATCTCTAATTTCGCTTGATTATATTTGATATTGTAAACTAACCTTGGGTTGAACTCTTGAATTGTAATAAAAACTTATAAAGTGTTGTTGATATTTGGAGTGCATTCTCATCTCTAATTTCGCTTTATTATATTTGATATTGTAAACTAACCTTCAAGTGAACTCTGTCGGAAATTTATTACTATAATTATTTTTCATTGTATGTGGAATATTTTTTATTATACTCGCATAATGTTTTACGTATTTCATCTGTCATAATTGATTTTTGAATATATTTTAAATGGAAAGTCATTATAATTATACTGTCATACCATTTGAAGTAATTTGTATAAAAAATATTTTAAATTTAAATAATGATACTCATATTTTTTTTTCTTCCATTTAATTCATATTCAATTTACATATATTTTTTATTTAATTTATTTAATTCATATTCAATTGATAACATATTTTTTGTTTCATTTTAATCAATTCATATTCAATTTATCACATATTTTTTTCAATTCATTTAACTTATATTAAATAGATTACAAAATTAATAAAACATAATAATTTTTAGTTGATTAAATATTATTTGTTAAATTATAAATACTCTTTTTAAATTAATAAATTATTAATTTATCAATTAATTAATACTCTCTTTTATTTAATTAATAAAATTTATTAATCTCAACATTATTAATTTATAAAAATTTTATCGTATATGCAATGCATGCATATGATAAAATTAATCACAAAGAAAGACTCAAATAGATTAAAACAAACCAATGAACCAATATGATAGGGATGAAAAAATGCCTCGATCTCATGGGAATTCATCATGTTCCGTTTCGGTTAAAGTAGATAATTCTTATTTTGATTGAAGAATAAGGCGAAATGGAAAAAATTTCAAAATTTTTAAACAAATATGTAGTGGAGATAAGAATTATATGCCACATCCCATAACTCGCTATGTACTGGCCACGCCATATATTTAGAAACTAATTATTTTTTATGGTATAGTTGAGATAGTAAGAAAAATAATTATTAATAATTGATTATTAATTATAAAAAAAGTACAGATATTTAATTTTAAAAACTAATAAAAATATAAAATATTTTATTAAGTTATCAAAAGATTATTTATAAAAGAAATTTAATAATAATAATAATACTTTATAGAATAAATATGATATAAGATTTAAACTTTTATTATTATATATTAAAATATAGATATTCAATCATTGGATGATTACTTATTAATTTTATAATATTAATTTTTAAATAATTTTAGTAAAATTTGTCATAATTTATATATATATATATTATGATCAATATTTATTTTTTTATTTAAATTTTAACAGGTCAACATCAATTATATAGTATAATTTTGAAATTGAAAATTTTAATTAATTTTTATGAAAATTGAATTTTATGATTATAATTATAAATTTTAATAAGTTTAATTGAATATTATATTTTATTTAACTGAATATTTAATTTTTTTATTAAAAATTAATTAAAAAAAATTGATCAAAATAATTTAATTAGGAATTCTAAAATAAAATAACAATTTTTACACGGAGAAATCACGCCCATGTGGTTTTGTGGGAACGCCGATACCTATGGGATAGGAATTCTAAAATAGAATAATAATTTTTACACGGAAAAATCATGCCCATATGGTTTTGTGGGAACGCCAAATACCTATGGGATAGAGACAGGGTATTAAAATCTTAACCCGCTGGAGAATGGGACGAGGATAGAATGGGATTTTACATATGAAAACAGGGATGAGAAGAATGAAATGTACCTCAAATCTGTCCTGTTATCATGCCTAAATATGAGGGAGGAAATTACCACTCTTATTTTTTTTAAAATAAAAAAAAATTATACTATTAAAAATTTTGAAAATTTAATTTGCGCTCCTTAAAAAATACAATTTGACCATTTTATTCTTATTTTTTTAGAAAAAACAAAAGATAAATTAAGAAATAAAAATATACTCTTTTGTGTATGAGAACCAAAATACTAAATGGAGAGAGAATAAAAAAATAATTTTAGTTAATTTAATATTATTTATTTGTATAAATAAAATAACTAATTTAATTATATTCTAGGTGTATTTTCTGTTAAAGAAAAACAAATATTTAGATGTATATGTCTTTAATTATTTTGATTTTTGGATCCTATATTAACTGGATATTGATATGTATTATAAGGTGAATATATAGATTAATGTAATTTCTTAAAATTATCATAATTTTAATAAAAGGAAATTATATCTTTATTTTTTTAAAATAAAATAAAACATCTAGTTAATATTTACATGGATATATATACTCATGTGATAATAATTTTGCCTCCCTTAATTAAAAATTCTGGGTCGTTCTTGTATATTAATTAATAAGAGGAAGAATTAGAGGGTGTTTGGATGGGTGATTGATAATTATAGATTTAAGAAAAAATAATTTTTTTAGTTGACAAAATTTATAATTGGCAATCGTAACTCTTACCTGCTATCAGAGTTTACCGATTTCAAAAAAAAAAGAATCGGCAATTGATCTTTAATAATTGGACATTCAAATATGTAATAATTTCTCAATTATCAATGTGTGTATTTTTAAATGATAATTAAATTTTATAATTGAACATCTAAACACCTCTTTGATATATATATTTTGTGCTTCTAATGCATTGAAAATTGCAAAAATTTTTAGTAATTGTCAACTCAAGAATTTATATTTTTCCTTCTATTTCTTTATTACTAATTAATTTGTATGAATTTAGATAATTTTACCTAATAAGGTAAATATTATTTTATTAAGTTTCCATTTGCTGGGTATAGACTAATTTGGCAGTACATGTTCATGATGTTGCTCTGCCCAACTATATGTATATAAATAGCACTCAAAACACCAATTTATAGCTAAGAAGAAGTAGAAACAATTACAGTTAAAAAATAGAGGTTTAGAGGTTGGACTTAAAGAGAAGAAGAAGAAAATGGAGAGAAAAGCATTATCATTTGTCATGATATGTGTGGTAATTAGTATGGTGGTAGGGCAGTCAGCAGCCGCTTTTGACAGGTTCAAATTTTGCATGCAAAATTGTTTAATTGATTGTGCAATTGGACCATGGTCAGCTGCTTGCCCTATTAGGTGCCTTGCTAAATGCATAATCCATCCACCTCCACTCTTTCCACCTCCTCCATCACATTCACAAAATGAAATCATCCATACTGATAATACTCGAATTATCCAAAGTCAAGATTTTTGTACTTTTGGCTGTGCTGCTTCCAAGTGCTCCAATCTCATTTCCAAAGACAACTCTCGTAATTAAATTTTTCTCTTTATCATTTATTTAATAAATTTAATTAGAATTTAAATTGACAACTCTATGATTTTGAACACGATTTTTTTTATTTTTTCTTGAAAATTTAATACTAATGGACTTGTGATAACTCTTACTTGTTTTTTTTTTTTTTTTTAGGTTTGGATGAAGTGGAATACTGTGTGGGTAATTGTTCAAAAGCATGCAACAACAATTATGTGCTGCAAACTGATGAAAAGGGCCTTAATTAGTTTGCTTTGGTTCAAGATGGTGTCCTTTTTATTATACTAATTTATGCGACACATGAGTTTGTAGTTTGGAAATTAATAAATTCATTTAAATAAAATGATCATTTAATACCCTTATGCTCAGTCCCAACAAATTCAATTATTTCTTAGGATAATTAATTAACTTCATGCATTTTTAGATTCTGGTAATATTAACAAATAAATGAATATTTAAATAAAAATAAAATAAACAGCCATGCCATGCTCGATCGTAGTTTATTTTTACGAATTTCTAGTGATCATGAAGTTTATTAATTTCAATAGTTTTTAATTTTCTCAAAAAAAAAAAAAAAGGAGAAAGCCACATGACTCTGGATATAGAATATTTTATTTTTTTATTCATAAAGTTCTAAAATAACATTGTTTTCCCCATAAAATTAATTGCATCAATCAATTTTCTCTCATTGTTCCTTTTAAACCATTGAAGAAATTGGTCGAGCAGTTATCCACGCAGCTTTCCATTTTAGCCGCATCTGCCTCATTAAAACCCTCATTAACATCTCTTGCAACTATTTTTAAGGGGGAAAAAAAAGAAAGAAAATTTATTATCTAAATTAGGTTTATCTCTTGCCTATGTTTGGTGCATATAAAAAAATAGATAAAATATTCATATTGATTAAAACATTTAATTACTCAATGATTTGGTGCATGAAATAAGTATAAAATATGTATCATATGCACAAAAATAAGAAAAGAGAGAACTGATGAATTTTAGTTCTGAGGCATAAAATCATTTCTGAAATTGTGAAAATTGCTACAGATATGAACTCTAATTGGAGCTTAATTAACTAAAGAATTTACAAATATAAAAAGAGAGAGTATATACCATCAATAATGTCATTGGCAGTGCATGAAGCTATTGAACAACCAAGATTACAGTGGTAAAGCTGAAGAGAAGCAGAATGAAAAATACATTCCTTTATGCATCTAATAGCACAAGGGAGCAATTTCTTGGCCGGCACAACAGGAATTGTTTCCCTCTATATACAGCATTTATCAAAACGAGCTGTTGCTTTCCCTAAAAAAATCATAAAAACAATCGCTACTGTAGCACTGGGCTTCACAACTTTTCCTTCCATTTCAGGGCTATTTTGGGTCAAGTTTCTTGCATTATATTAAATTCACTTCTCTAATTAGATAAAGACTTTTTTTTTTCCTTTTTTGGTATAATTAGGCTGCAATTGGACAATAATTGGCACCTCATATTTTTCTTTTTTGGTATAATTAGGCTATAATTGGACAATAATTGGATCTCATACACAAAGACATATCTACTCTACAATTCAGAAATGTTTGTTGGATTACATAATGAGTTAATGGATCAATTCTTATCATAATATTCCATATCTCAACTCCATTACTGAATTAATTTGAGTTTATCCATATGAAGTCATAGTTAGGAGTCTCTGAGTAAGTAAGAAAATTAAACAATTTAACTCCTTAATTTGGGAAGACAACTGATATTAATTATAACATATCATGTTTTAATTGCACCTACTATTCATATATGTATATATATAGAATGTATTAGGTTTGTGGGAATATATATATATGTATATGCATTATATTTAATGGGAAAAGAAGAGAAAATAATAAGAAGAAGAAGCTCGAATGAATAAGATGCTACTACATGTTAATGTTATTAGCAAATCTGAGCTACTCATGAGAAGGATCTACATTATCAATCTTACGATTGAAATTTTCTCTACTCTGAATCAAGGTTTTATTATTATTATTATTATTATTTATTTTAATGTATGGCCTTTTGATCAAATGGGCCAAACTACAGATTTGAGTGGAAAAGTCCAATTGGACTTATTGGGTCACTTGGGTATGGGCTGCCCATTTGATTGTCATAGCAATCTGTCAATTTATACTTAGGAAAATTACACAAATATATGATTTTTTTTTTTTATCTTTTTTCATTTTTACAATTATTTTTTTTACTTTTACTGTTTTTAAGTATATATTTTATTATATATTTGGTATATTTGAAATATGTTTGGTATATATTTGATATATTTTTAGTATAATTTAGTATATATTGTATTTTTAAAAAAATATTTTTAGATATGTAATATTTTTAAAAAAATCTTTTTGTAACAATAAAAATGATTTTTTTTTATTTGTTTAATATTTTTATAAAATCCCTTTATAATTAGATAAATATTATAATGCCACAAAAAATATATATTCATCTTCAAATCTATATTTGATATTTAATGTAAAAATTAATATTTTCTAAAAAATAAAGGGATAGAAAACATAATCATTTTCTTTGGAAAAAAAATTCCCAAGTGATCCGAAATTCTAAAATTCAATGTATCTACCAACCATATATAACAATTCTAAAAAAGCCCTTATCTACCAACCATATATAACAATTCTAAAAAAGCCCTTAATAATTCCTTATTAATTCTTTTAAGGTACTCATAAAAGGAAGATTGCAACAATATATTTTTGAATGTGGTAATAATATATGAGAAATTATTAGATGGTACAGAAATATATTCTTTTTATTCATATAAAAATTCATAAAAATATATTTCCGTTTTAATTATGTTTTATATAAATAAAAAAAATATATTTTCGTTCTATTTAGTAATTTCTCATAATATATACATGAAATTTTAACAGCTCTTCCTCATACTCAATTCAATTTTTATTTTTTTTATATTAACTTTCTATGTTTACATATAATCCCCATAATTTAGACAATAATGCTTTCATATTATTTTATATAATATTAATTTATTATGAATTATTACCTTAATTAGTTTCCATTTGAGCATAGACTTAGTAGCTAACATTCATGGATTTTTTTTTTTTAGTGGATCAGTGATATTTTTGGGCTAATTTATGCATTAGCTGAGACTAAAGAAAATGTTCATGATACTCTAACTGGTAAATAAAACCCCACTTTGGGCCAAGAATAAAGGCAACTTAATTTAACTTATAATAATTAGTTATAATATATATACACAGAAAAATCTCTATAAATTAATATAATTAAAACTCATGAATTATATTAATTAATTGAATATTAATTTAATTTATTAATTCAAATTAAATTTATAAAAAATTATTATATAATAAAAATTATTAATTTATCGAGTATTAATTTATAAATATTTTATTATATATAATTAATTAGTATGAAAAGAAAAGAAAAACTTTGGCTATGGTTATGGTGCGTGGGGGTAATGGTGGGAATGCTTCCCGTGCAATGCTCAACCTCATTTAAGCTTTTCAAGTCTCATATGGAGGATTGCCTTATTGTTTGTGCTATTCCGCCATGGACTCCAATTTGCACTGCTAGTTGCTCCTACACAATTAACACAAGATTCCCTCCATTTTTGTACTCTTGGTTGTGCTCCAATATCATCTCCAAAGATAATTATCGTAATTTCTCCTTCTCTTCTTATAATAGATGTTTATTTATTAATATTTTTAAAATTCGATTGGTCGCTTTATATTAAATATAGTAACTCAATCATATATTTTATTTAAAATTTAAATGCTGACGATCTTTCTTTTTTAAAAAATTTCAATTTATATTGAAATCAAATTATTTAATAGGCTTATTTCATTTAATCAATTGATTAAATTGATTCGTTAATCATCATAATTCAACTAATTTGATATTAAATTAATTTCTAATATGTCTTATATGAATTTATTTTGTTTGTATTTTTCAGGTCTAGATGAAATGGAAGAATGTGTGAACAACTGTTCAGAAAGATGCAATAAGAATCATGTGCCTGGAAATTAAAGGAAATTGGAAAAGGCCTTAATATATAGGCTTTGGTTCACCGAGTCCTTTTCAACTTTGAAGTCTTGTATTTAATTTATTTGTTACAATTGAACTCTAATTTAAGAGGGAGTTTGAGATTTTTATATCACATCACATATTGAATTCATTTATCTCCTGTTAAATGATAATAAGTATTTTCTCGATCTCATAATAAATATTTTAATTTATAATAAATATTTTATTTTTTATATATATTTCAATTTAAATATTTTATTTTTTAATTTAAATTATATTTTATTTTAATATTATAATAAAACCTTCATTAAAAAATATATTAGAAATAGAAATAATAATTAAGAGATATAAAATATAAGAGAATTAAAAAAATAAAGAGAGATTAAAATAATAAATAATTTAAAAAAATTAAAATAGATAAAAAAAAAAAATTTATTAATTATACATTTTATAGTCATGATGTTTATAGTAGGACATAGGAAATATATAATAAACAACTAAGAATATATTAGATGCAGTATTTGCAGCTTTAACCTAGCAGTATGACTCATATTAGATTATTCTTTTATTAAAAATATATATATATATAAATAAACTAGCCAAATCCATGGCTAATTTCTCCAAATTTCATATTTAAAAATTTAAATACAATGGCATTTAATTTGTCATTTTCCTTTCACACCAAACATTAAAGCCAAAACAAAACCAAATTATGATTCTATCAATATTAAGCCAATTAGCTCAGCCTTGCACGGGGCACAATTGTGTTTTTATAAGGGATTTTTTTAAAAATACCCAAAAAAAATAAAAAATATTTTATTTTTATTGTTAGAAAAAGAAAATTTCAAAAATACAAAATATCTAAAATATTTTTTTAAAAATACAACATATATCAAACATACGCTAAAGATATACTACACATATACCAAACATATATAAAAAAAAAATAACCCTAAAATTAAAAAAAATAAAATAAAATAAATAATATATTTGTGAAATATTTCCTTTTAATAATGATTTTAAAATCATCTTTAAAGCCTATTTTTTATTAGGTCAAAAAACACTTTTATTTATTTCTACAATATTTTAGTAATAAGAAACCAATCTTTGAGATAAAAGTTCAATATTTTATTCTTTTAACTTAAAATTTTTAAAATTAAACAAAATAACTAAGCTTTTGTTGTTTTTTAACCAATGGAATGGTTGTTCTCATATCTATTTCAACTTTTATCCATTACACAATTTGATCGGTTTTCCTCTTTAGCCAACTAACTAAATCAGGCTTATAGACAATCATTCTTGAGGCTTACAGTTATTCTTTAATTTAGAGTTTTGAGAGAATTTTGATCATATTGGAGCTTTTAAAAGCAATTACCTAATATAAAATGGAAACAAACTAAATACAAAATCAAGGCGAGCTAATCTATTCATGGAGTTATCATACTACAATGATCATAATTAACTGAAATGATGATTAATGAGCATATGATCAAGGGTAGTCATAGCTCAAATTAGAATCTTAACCTCTCTAGGATGAACTACCGATACTACAAATACACTATTAATGATGGATTTTACATCCCACTTTTTGATATATTGTCCAAGATGATAATTTACTCCAATATCTCTAAGTTTTTTTCAAATTAGATTACTACTTATCAAAATATATCAATCTTCTTAATTATTATAACATTTTATACCAAATAAAATATACAGTTTATAGGTTATTAGATAATTTATAATATATGATTAAATATAATGAATATTGCATGACTATATAGCATAAAATACAAAGTTTGTGATTTTAATAGTTTTTCGCAAGCTTTTCACATAATAAATTGGTTGGTAAATTTATTCTAAATTTTGTGTATTTTTGTAATTATATTCTTTTTTTTTTTTTTTTATCAATTCTACCATAATTTAAAATTTTAGTTATAACTTAACCCTAAAATTAAAGTAAAAATTGTAATAATAAAATTTTCATATTAATTTGAATAGAAAAACGAAATTGAACTTGAAATTTATTATAACATACTACTAATTTAAATTTAAAACTTCAATAGAAATTAAATGAATTTTTCTATTTTGTAAATTTGGTAAACTACTAATAATTAAATTAATGATTCAATTAATCAAATTTGCAAAGTTAAAAAGTTCAATTAATTTCAATCAAAATTTAAATTTTAACTAGATAATATGATATAATAAATTTAAAAATCAATTTGTTCTTGACTTTTTAATTGGTCAAATTTTTCTTACAATTATAACTTTGAAAATAATTGCAAGGATAAAATTGATTGAAAAAAATGGTATAATTACAAAAGTGTATAAATTTTAAAAAATAAATTTATCTATTAAGCATAATAAATTCAAATAGTTATTGGAAAAAATCTTAATACAAAATGAAACGAAGCCGAGGTTTAGGGGACCCTACTGCCATGGTTGAGTTTCATGCAGTCAAAAATCGTCTAAAACAGGTCCTTGCCCAAAAGGAGACTTTTTAGAAGCAAAGGACAAAGCAATTATGGCTTACAAATGGGGATAGAAACACTAGGTTCTTTCATGTTGCAGCATCGGCAAGGAAACAAACTAATAAGGTGGATAAGCTAAAGAACATGGATGGCAATTGGTGTTCTTGGGAGAATGGGTCGGGTGAGGTGATTTGCAATTTTTTTACTGATTTATTTAAGACGTCAGGTTGTGAAGCGGAGGCGGCTTTGAACTGTGTGCATCATAGGATTACAGAGAGTCAAAATGAAGATCTGCTTGCTCCTTTCTCGATTGAGGATATAAATTATACCCTATTCTCTATGCATCCTGATAAGTCGCCTGGTCTGGCTGGAATGAATTCCGCCGTCTATTAATGTTGTTGGAGTACAGTCGGGCAGGATGTAGTTAGCTTAGGCCAGGCAACAGAGAAAGGTTAAAAAATGAAAATTTATTAGTATATTTTGTATATAATCAATTTTATTATTATCCTAAAATGAAAATATATAATTATTTATCCTAAAATTGATATTATTAATTTTTTAGTATTAGAAATGAAAAATTGATTATGAATTTATTATCTAAAAAAATATGTATTTATCAGTAAATTAAATTTTGGTGATGAAAAATAAAAAATTATTTCTTATCACATAAACATTTCAGTTATTATATTTTTTTTATTTTTATTCATGGTTATCTTTTTAGAAGTATATTATTTTTTAAAATGACTAATTGCAAAATTATTTTATTTGTCAGTAATGCCGAATCCTGCCAAGAAGCCAAAACTCTTTTGATTCTCAATCATATGATTCTATCCAAAACCAAAAACTAAAATGATGATAGTTGATAACATAATTTGAAGTTGGAATTAAATTTTTTTCGTATTTATTAATTTTAGATTAAATTGTTTAATAATATAATATTTTAAAAGTCTATTAAATTAAAATTTACTTAAAATAATAATTCAAAATTCTTAACTTAAAATTTATATTAATATAATAAATGGTTAAATTTTTAAATGTTCTTGCAATTTAAAATTTTCATTATTTATATTATTCAACATTTAAAATTTAATACTTATACATTCAATAATTAATTAAATTAATTTAAAAATGAGTTAAATGCAAAAAAAAATATATATATATATCAAAATTTTTATAGAGTTGTGTATAATTATAATTATTTCCATTCTAAATAATAAGTCAAAATTCACACTTTTTATTTATTTAATTTATTTTTACATTTATTTATTTATTTTATCTAAATAATTATTTATTAAGAACACATTTTAAAAAAATAATTTTACTAAAAATTTAAATTTTTCTATCAAGTGTTTTTAACAGTTATTTCAAACAAATTATAATTATAAAATAGTTATATTAAAAAAATATAAATAAATTAATATAAAAATAAATAAAATGAGAGATTTTAAAAAAGATGTATTTTTTTATATTTATTATCATAATAGATTAAAATTTTCACTTTTCACTCATTTATTTTATTTTTAAATTTATTTAATTAATATTATCTAAATATTCCTGGATATCATCTAAAATTCTAAGAGGCAAAAGTTAACAATTGTGAAGCGTAATCGATACCAAACGCTATATCTGCACTTCAAAAATATCTATGTTAAATTGGATTTACGCATCTTGATTCTTTCTTGGGCAAATCCATAAGTTGTATACATTTCATGTACATAAGCATTATGGCTGGATAATGAATGTACATAAAAACGGAAAAACTTAGAAACCTATTTATTGTCCAGGCATAATCACTTGATTGATTTAGAGAAATGTAGTTCTACTCAATCAGATCAATAAGCTTTTTGATTGATTCAACAGGCACAGTCCCCCTTAGAGAGGGAGGTTTTAGGGAAAGTGAGCGGCCCACTGGTTAAAAGCAACAGCCTGTTAAATATGTTAGAAGGTTTTCTGAATAGATTGGAGTTCTGCCTCTCCTACTTTTTTTTTTTTGGGTAAACTTCAGAGGAGCATTTCCACGACATAGATTCATTTCCATGAACAATACTCTTTATTTCTAGAACAAATGGGGTTTATCCTATTTCTAGATCAGCGCAGAGTCCACATTTATTTCCTTATTGGAAGGCTTTCCTGCCAGACCGAACCTCCTATGAGGTATAATTACAACTAAGCGAATTCAGTACAATTGATTAAAAAAACGAAAAAAGAAGTCACAAACATGGGACTAAAATTGATCAACAGGCCATTTCAAAACAGCAAGTTTCTATGCACAATCGTGTAACTACAAAATCAAGTGAACTCAATGGGAAGGTAACTATTCATGGTCTGCATGTATTGAAAATCTCACCTCGCATCACTTCGATTGGCATGTGCTCAAGAGTGTACCGTTCTGGACCTAGATACACTCCTGTCTTCTCCAATAGAGCAAGACCTTCATCTCTTCCATATCTAGAAGTATAGAGCTTCAGGTACTCAATGTCCTGATAGAGCAAGGTGGGATGGGAAAATCATCAAAACAAGACATACAGACCGGAGACAAAGCTAACACTATCAATGCAAAATTTTAGATTCAAGAAGAGTTGCAAGAATAAAAAAAGGATTTTTAACAAACACATCAAATATCAGATTCCAACTCCAGTGCGAGCAATATTAGAGTAATGGTGAAAATAAATATAAAAAAAAAATCAATGAAAACTTGCAAACACACATCTGCGCTATGGACATAGAATGAAAATCTATGGTACAAAGGTATGCAAATGCATTGTTCTCAGTGTACGGTGAAAACATGCATCAGTAATCTCATAAGTGCAGTGCAAATGATGCATTTTGGAAACAACTTAAAATCTGAGATCTTGTAAGATATTCACAATGATAGCAGTCCATACACTACTCTTACTATAAATAATTGAAAGACTACTAATGACTCACCTGCAAGCCACTGAGAATGCGCTCCAGTCTAATCGAAGAAACTGGTTGTCGGGAAGATGAAAACACCTCACCAGGATAGTACAAAACTCCATCACCTGGGGGTAGACCACACCTGAATCGTATCTGCCAATAATAAACGACTTCATTTTTTGGGGAAAGAAAACCTAAGAACTCAAAAAAAGGAGACTTAAAAGTGCCATTCAACTTTGTCAAGGAATCAAAAGGCCAGGCAAATACCTCAGCACTAGGAACCGTAGCCTTCTCATAGCAGTTGGCACCCCAATATAAAAACCCGGTTCCACCTTCTTTCCATACACGCCACATCACAGCACGGTGCTGAGTACCTCGCATTCCGAGATGCCAATTAGGATGAGGATCGGAGGGTCCCATACAGACATATGTCCACCATTCCTGCAGGAGGAGCAAGCTCACTTCCCTTGGCATGACCATAAACAGTGCTAATAATCAGTAAATACATCTAAATTCTATAACACTTTTAACTTTCCCCTAAATAAATAATCAGAAAATGAATTACAGAATTATAGCCCTCATAACTAATATGAATTGAGCTATAAAAACAGAAACTCTCTTGCTAGGGATTAATATTTCTACATAAAATAGCAAACCTAAAAAAGAAAAGGTCCTTGACTCCTCGTTAAAATTGAAATTAATTATTAGAATCCATAATTATATTATGCAGTCATTAACATCGGAACTAATTATTAGAGTCCATTATATCAGATTAAACAATTATTTAACTCCATGTGAACTGAGTAAATATTGCATGAGGCCAATCTTAAATTCAAAAGAGTGAAGTGATTGTAGGCAAAAGATATCAACAACAGATGAATCACTTTAAATGTCGGAATTGTATTGCTTTGCTTAAACAAACATCAATTTATGACAGAAGCAATAGCAGGATAATTAATCTGGCAAAGCTATAAAGTTAGACTAGCCAAATTTCTACAAAGGAAATGAATAGATCCTCATACCTTATAGGTTCAAATCAGACCCTAAAACCCAAAAGCTGAATATTGAACACAGATCTAGCAGTCTACAATCCATCAACAGCCCAACTTAGGAGATGGTTAAAATCAAAATATATAATTCATTGGATCATTATGCTCAACAAGATATTTTGTAGTTTGAACAGTTAACTTCAGAGAAGGGGCAAGAATCTTCAGTAAATATTACCTCACCATTCTCTGGCTGCAATTCAGAGATAATATCTTTGACTAGATCCTCTCGATTACCGAGCACCCACTCACTGGAAAAAAAGAAAAGAAAAACAAACAAGAAACTTCAAGAACTTCCCAAAGCTTCAGATTGATAAAAGAAAATTGGCATTCTTAGATCAGCCTATGCAACTACAGAAATCAAACCACAGACTTATCATCATAAATAGGGTAGCTAACTAGGCAGTTCAACTAGCCATCTTGTGCATCCATGGGGCCCAGAAAAGCCAATTCCCTCCCTTTTCACAATGCAATAACAGATGTTCAACGTATAATATCTAAGCTGTAAATTTGGAGTGGTGCCGGCCATGCAAAGAAAGGCCTGTATGAGTGCAGTTTAAGAGCTAGAAGAGACAACTAATCACAAGACGGCTAAATCCAATTTTATCAAGCAGTCTGAATGGCATTGATAAGCAAATGATTGCCTAGAAACTTGGATACTTCAATCAAGTTTTTTTGGGTTTGTTTATAATTATACATTATGACACAATTTTTTTGAAAAATTATAACAAGGGCACTTTGGGGATATTATGAATATCATCATGCTACACCATCAATTGTTACTATTTGGATTAATTTGTTATAATTGAGTTAAAACACTGGAGGGTGGGCATATTGTTATGAACTTTGGGAGAACCACACCCCAAAAGCTAGCTCAAAGGGTTGGAGAGCCCAAAGTTCATATAAACCCCACATTGAAATCCCATACTTTCAATGTGGGATTCACCAAGTCCCATACCTTGGCCAACTAGGATCGTAACACGTATTATATATATATATATATATATATATATATATATAAGAGAAGATTTTTGTTATCATAATCAGCGGCAAAACTCAAGGAACTGGATGTAATTTTACCCCAGAAAGGAAGCTTCAAAAAGATACCAGCATGACCAGTAACATGATATTCATATGTGGGTAAAAAAAAAAAAGTAAAATACTCTCTTGCTCAGCCAAGGAGAATAAATAGGCCATTTAAAGAAATGTTACATGGATAACTGATACTATCTTAGTCAGCCAGAGAAAGCCATAGTTCATTTAGATCATTACAAGTTCATAACCATCTCTTTACCACTATCAAACACAAGAAAAAGAAATAGAAGAAAAATAGAAAAGGGCCCGCATGCAACACAGCAATCATGATCAACAGCAATACCTTGTACAATAAATTTGAGTGTGAGGGCGTAGGAACTTTGGAACTTTCACAAAAGCCTCAAAATGGGTAGGAGCGAGTGGGGCATCACTTGGTCCTACATTAAAGAAAAGAAACATGTGAAAGCATCATCCATATAAGCTAAATTCTGAAAAAATCCATGCAAATATGGAATAATAGTGGAGTACACCACTAATAAATGAAGTGAGGAAGAGAATCCATACCACAATAATAAGTAGTCAAAACACGAGCATCAGGAGCATAAGCATGGATCTCACTGGCCATGTTGCGTACTGAATCATATTGCTCTAAATTCAGCGGCTGCCATTAAATTATTCAGTTATGAAGAATATCATAACGAGTTGTAATGCAACATATAAAAGAATTAAAATGTTTTGTGTATGATAAAGCAAAGATGTTGCATAGAAAGTGAAACATTTATTATTCTGCTTCCATCACAGTTGCAAATATTGATAAAAAAAAATTCTCCAGATGACTCTACTTAGAAAATGGTAGTCCTAATTTGAATGGATGTAAATACCTACGCACCATAGGCAACTACAACGTAAAACTAAGACACATGTTACCTTGTTTTCTCAACAAGTATAATAATCAACAAATACTATAGCAATATTTTTCAGCCCATTTAGAACAATTTTCTTTTTCAATTTTTAATTTTCTGACTAGTTATTAGGAAAAAAAAGAGAGAGAGAGAAAAAAACAAATAGAGATAGAAATAGGTAAACTGGATATACAAAAAACAGTTCATCCCCATTGGACTAGAAATACTGTTTTTACCTCATCCCATAAGTAAAAATACGCTTTCTTCCAGTGAGACTTTGTCCTCAAGATCTCAATTTCTTTCTGCAAGTAATCCTTCGCCGCATCATTACTGTTCCACATCAAAAAGCCACGGAGATTCATCAGTTTTAAATGCTAATATACCTGATGGAAGCGAGCATGGACAACTGATTGTATACCTGGAGACTGCTCGATTGTATGGTACAGCATATGCTGCCAACCTTGGGTCTGACAAAAAGTCATCCGATTTTGGGTGATCAGCTGCAATGGCAAACAGAAGAATAGATTCAGCAACTGCATTTGACATTTCACTGAGCAATTGAAGAAACCACATTAAAGATGCAAAGCAAGGAACCATAAACAATTATGAAAAATAAATACATGTTGTCAATCTTTGCTTTTCCTCATTCAGTTACCTGGCCACGGGCAGGTGTATGTCAAAACACGCATCCTATCTCCCCATCTGCAAAAGTATGGGCTTATTCTAAACTGAAGAAGCCACTTGAAATGCTGATATAGTGATTCATACCATTCATCACTTCCATGTTCAACACCAAAACGATCCTCAATCACAGTATCTGATATCTAAAATATGGTTAAAGAAGCACACACTTAAATCTTCCGGCACTCCCTATGCCTGTAAAGCTGTAACATGTCACACATAAAGAATATGCTGCATCAATATGTTCCAACAAAAATTTTGCTGCAATGATGCCAGCGTCTACGGTGAGGACCTAATTGCTTGATGTTTTAGCATCCAGTCAAAGTATGCACAATGTAGCTTCCACTTATCTCTTTTCAGATGCAATATATTTTTGTTTGCTATATATTAAAAGTCATGATATGAGCTAGAATGCATGTGAGGGCATATCCTTGTTCGGATCTAGTTGGTCAAGGTATAGGAATTGTTGAATCCCACATTAAAAGTATGGAATTTCAATGTGGGGTTTATAAGGATTTTGGATTGTCCAACCCCTTGAATTAGCTTTTGAAGTGTGATTCTTCCAAAATTCATAATAATTGGCATCATAACAGACTCACGCGCGCAGACAGCCCAAAATTAGGAAAGGGGTACCCTGTAGGCCATATTAAAATTACTGATAACCTCGAGAAAAAATTAAACTGAGTTAAGCCAGTGTCAGTAGGAGTAAGAGTTACCAAGAAAATCAATTGTTCAACCGCAGGAAAATGTTAGAATCTTAGTTGGCCAAGGTATTGGACTTGGTAAATCCGATATTGAAAGTATGAGGTTTCAATGTATGATTTATATGAATTTTGGCTCTCCAACCCTTAAGCTAGCTTTCGGGATGTGGTTCTCCCAAAGTTCATAACAATCCTCCACCACTGTGAAATGAACATGGCTTTTGACTCCAGATCCGTTCAGCACAGTTGATATCTTTGGCTGGCTTAATTTCAGAAAAGTTTAACAATTTGACGCACTTGTGCATTTGTTCATTTCCAGTATTCCATAACCTTGTTTGTTTTAACCTCTTCCTTGTTCTTCTTTTCCTGGAAAGACTCGTATGAAGTTACAAAAGGCTATCTATTCTACTCTCTACGACTTACATTAAGACCAAAAGTGTAAGCCTTCAGAGAACATCACCAATTTCAACTTCTATAAATATTTGATTTCATGACAAGGATACACCAAATACAGCAGGAAGCGAAGGGGTTGTCGGAAGTACGAAGTCCCATACAGTCAAACTCAACTTTACACGAACTGAGAGGTTAGAAATAGCATCTTCATCCATCACATCAATTGTCCCATTATCTGAAAATAACTCAGAAAATGATGGAGACAGAAGAACTCTTCTTAAAGATGTAGTTGCAGATTTCACTCTTTCTGCCTAGAAAAGAATTTCTTACTTTAGAAACTTGAAACTACTATTTTTGAACCCAAATAATAATGAGAATAAGGAGTAAGGAAAAGAGCATAACAAAAGGAATGACCAGTTCAGTATTTACCACTCCATCCAACGGTTTTCCTTCAATAGGCTCCATAATGTCAAGACAGTTCCTCAGTTCCATGTATAGTCGATGCTTCTCAGCTTTGCTCAAGCACTGTGACCGAGATCTGTAATGAATCAATGAAATCAATGAATTATGATAATCAACTCTACACCCAACAGAAACATAATTACTGGGCTCAGAAAACTCCTTGACAACACTATTGATAGTTCAAGTGTGAAGACTACACATGCAACACATAATTACTAGCAAATTTAGTAAAGAGAAACAGGTATTACTCTGCCTCTGGTTTTACAGCAGTAATGATGAACTCCCCTTCATATTGACCTGGTGGTTGTGCACTTGGAACATCTATTGAAACCCAAACTGCACTTGTTTCTCTGCAGCAGAGATAAATAACAACAAAACCACCTCACTCTCAATCAACTGGCATTTCATCAGAACGCATCACAATAAGCGCTAGGAAATGAATGAATGGGGCAATACCCAGGAACTAGGCTTATCTGACTAACTGGATGATCAAAAGGCACAAGAGCATCCGGAATACCTAATACGGGTACCACTCTTCGAAACGTTACTGATTGTCCAACAACCATCCTGCCCACAGCCAATATCACAAAATAATGAACTGGAAGAGTAAACTATCAAAATGTGAAAGGAACATATAGCTTCAAGAAGCTCACCGATCACCGGATGAGGAGGATAAGTCAGTACATTGAACCTGCACGATACCTGCATTACCAGAACTGCTCCAAGAAACTTTTGGGCGTATAGCAATTTGGACACTTTCTCTCTCATTCCTAGCTGCCAGAAGATTTACCTTCAAATAGAGCTGATATTAGAGCTTAGAAGCCAAGAAACTACACCACCAAAAAAGTCATCTAACTTTTTAATTGAACCAAAAAAAATATATGTGCCACAAATCGTCATGATTGCAGAAAACACCAAACAGAGCCTTGACCTTTTACCCCTCTAATCTGTTAGTAGGAGCCAAAATGTGAACTAACTGGTCTTCATGAGCATTTATGCAGCAAGCAATAATGCAACAGATGTTAAAATATGTAATTGGTACAAAAAAATGCATGCAACAATTGCGCATGTGCATGTTTTGTAAACAACTAGCAATTGTTTATCTTTAAGAACTGCTAATTTAAATACACGAGCTATTAGTTAGTGGAAGAGTGTAAGCATCTGAGTAAAAGTTTCTAGTGCAGGTTCTACAATGATCAATACATAAACATTATGGGATGCATATTAATTTTGTAAATTAGAAGGATATTTGAAGAACATACTCATATGCACACCATAAGCTATCCAGATTTCAACATGTATCCTTTAATAAATTGAAAGCATAAGACCACTGGAAAATTGATGTAACTAACAGTAAAACTTACAGGCTCCAAATGTCTAGGCATCTCTTGTTGTCCAACATTTGCAGTACTTGGCATGCACCACACATGCAACAAATCGGCAGTCGGAACCTCTGAGGGGTCAATTGATCCCTTGAGTGGATTTAAACCATGTAAACCTCCATCGTTCCATCCATATGCTGTCCCTCCACCAGCAACACCTTCAACTGGTGGTACAACAACATCTTGAGGATTCCCTCCTGAGTATTCCATCATTTGATGGATCAAATAACGGAAAGGAAAAAATGCATCAATGTAAAATGAAAATTCCTAAGCTGGATCCTGGAGAAAAGTAAATAACAATAACAACAACAACAATAACAATATATGGAGGCCATATTGCAAATAAATATAACAATAAAATCAAAGAACTCTTCGACCAAATTAACTTAAAAAAAAAATTGTATATGCAGCAACTACAAGCTAACCAGTAACTACAACCAAGATCAAATAGAAAATAATATATTAATATTAATATTAATCTATTAACAAGTTAAGACATATTAATATTTATTTTCTGAGATTTTCTACGCAACCAAACAGAGTATAGAGTATTGAAGAAAACAATTAATTGTTAAGAGAAGCATAAATCAGAAGATATGTATAACCGCCATAAATGCAAGCTGTTAAAGAAGTTGAGGACTAACCGGCGTTATCCATTTTCTGGTGCGGTGGTTGTAATTACAAAGATCTCATAACCGATACTTTTGTGCCGCAACTGGTTTCAGTTTCAACGTGAAATTGAGCAAGAGTGACCTCAAAGAGATGATCGGTTTTTTTAGAGTAGTACTGAAAACTGGAAAGCTAAAAATGAGTTTCTCTAATTATACTACGGAAAATGATACTGCCACTCCGTATTTTGCTAATCGCGCTCCTAAGAACTGTGCAATGCAATGCTCCTCTTTGTCCGTCTGAACTGTAGATGTGCCATATGTGTGCTCTATTTTTGATCGGGTTTTAACAAAACTTCAACCCAATTCGACTTCGATGGGCACTATTTTTGGTATCACCTGTGGACTGCCTTCCAGGCCTGGTAGATGTGATTATAATTATTATTGGAAAAGAAAAAGAAAATGTGATAGACTACTTCAATATATGTATGATTTTGAATATATTATACAATTTAAAATGCATAAAAATTTATTATAAGTTATGTAAATTAGTTATTTTCAATCAGATTTTTAATCTCTAGTTTAATAAAAAGTTAATACTAAAAAAATATGATTCCAATAGGCTCTTTATTTTTTTTGTTTTGATCACATAATATTCAAGTTTGAACTGGATTAATTTACATTCGAGTCGGGTAGACTCATAAAAGGGGCAAAATTAGTCTTAGACTTGATTAATCTGCATTTGAGTCTGGCGGACTCATAAAAGGGGCAAAATTAGAGAGTAAATTTGATTTTTCATATTTAGAAAGCGAATTTTACTATTTTTTTTTTTTTTGTTATAAATAATAAACAAAATAAAAATAAGAACAAGAATAAGAACAAAAATAATAAAAAAAATATAGAAAATGAGGTTTTTTATTATCTTCTTAGTGTGTATTACAAAGTAATATGAACTCATATTTATATGGTTCATCTCCATCATAAGTTACAATATATAAACTCACTATAAATTACAATATAAATGGTACAATAAAATTAAACTTAAATATAAAAACTTATCAGTAGTGCGATAGATGAATGAACATCCATATTTATTTATATATTTATAACGCTCCTCTTTAAATATCCATCTTTACAAAAAATATGTTTCATTAAAATCTTATTAGAAAAATCCAGTGGGAAAAAAAAAACTAGTGAAGAAAAAAGAGTATAATATTCTTGTATTACAAATAATACACTGTCTCATTAAAAACCTTATCAGGAAAACTCAATGGGACAAAACTTTTGGTTAAGGAAAAAAGTGTACAGTATTAAACTCCCCCTATTTGTAATATCACTGAAAATATTTAAAGCGTCACATTTTAATATTATCAACCAATTTCTTGAATGTTGCAGTAAGTAACACCTTAGTGAACAAATCTATTAAATTGTCACTTGAACGAATTTATTGAACACCAATTTTATCATTCTTTTTTAATATATTAGTGCGCTATTGCATAAGATATGGTACTTCATGATAAAAAATTTCTTAATTATCTTTTCTAACTGAAAAGAGTTATCATTCATATTAAGTGATCGAACAACCATTGAACTATTCAATGAATGTGCTTTATATATAAAATTAAAATTGAACTTTTTGTGTATAAGTTAACTGATAAATAAAAATTTATTTTGCCAAATATTCAATTTGTAATCAAGATATAATTTTGTTTTTTCAAAATAATTTATCTCAAATTCATTTTTCAAACAATATGTTACTTTTAGAAGTTTTTTAGGAATTCTAATAATATTCAAATCATTGATATATACAATAATTATGGTAAATTCATATATAAATTTCTCTATAGTATTGCTTTTATATTTTACTTTGAACAAGTATTCACTAAGACAATTTTACCATATGAGCCCAAATTATTTTAATCCATACAAAGATCTTTGTAATTTAATTGAATAAATTTCTCGAGAACTTAAATTATATTTTTCTATAATTTTAAATCTTTCAGGGATTTTCATATAAATATCATTATCAATTGAGTCATATAGATAAGTTGTAACTACATCCATTAAATGCATAGAAAGTCTTTCATACATTGTTATATTAATAAAATATTAAAATATTATTATATCCATCACAGAAGAAGAGTATATCTTTTCATAATTAATTTCAGATTTTTGTGAAAAATTTTGTGTAGCAAATATTATTTTGTATTTTATAATTTTATTTTTCTCATTTTTTTTGCACAAGAATTAGAATAAGAACAAGAACAAGATTAATAATAAGAATATAGAAAAGAGACTTTTTTTATTATATTTTTAGTGTGTATTACAAAGTAATATGAATTCATATTTATAGGGTTTATCTCTATCATAGGTTATAATATATAAATCCATTATAAATTACAATATAAATGGTGCAACAAAATTAAACTTAAATATAAAAACTTATAAGTAGTGGGATAGATGAATGGACATCAACATTTATCTATATATTTATAAAAATTTTAAATTTTATAAATTTTCATACATAATATTTATTAATTCTTCTCTCACTTATTCCTAAAAAGAGGAGGACAATTAAAATCATAGATGCTTTATGAAAAAAATTAAAATTTAAAAAATACATTATAATTAAAAATATTTATCCTTCTCAATTTAAAACTTGATTAAAATGTTTTTTATTCGTGTAAAATATGCTCTTTGAAAGAGCATTCTTGAAAATGCTTTTAAATAAGACATATTGAAAGTTTGAAGTGTGGTAAATCTTTTTTAAAAAAATACAAAAGTGAAAAATATATATTTCACCTTTTTTCCCTTCAGCACAATCATTGTTTTGAAATACAAGCATTATCAACGTACCACATCAAAATATTGCAAATTCATAATAATTCAAAAAATCACTGCACAAAAAGTATCAAATGTTTATAATAAGGGCATTGATAAAGAGAAGAACAAGGTTTAATGATCATTACAAGATGCAATATTTTTATAACCGGATCAGTTAAAAAATCGATAAAGGCAGATAGTCAAAAAGTTAGAAGTTCGACAAAAGTCGAATCGGTTAAATTAAAAAAAAATCAGTATACATATATATGTATATAATTTGATATTTATTATATATATGATGAAAATAAATATAATGTAATTATGTTTAAATCAATAATTTATATAAGATCATATTTTTTATGGTGTCAATCCAATTACATTAAGTCAAAAGTTATATATATAGTAAGTTATGACCATTAATTTATCTAAATATCTACTTATACAATAGGATAACATGCAATAGGATCATGATTTTGGCATCGGATAGGTTTTGGCGTTGGGTAAAATTGAAACGAAATTACCGAAATGCTCTTAATTCCTTTTAACTCAAAACAATATCGTTTTTGCTTGATAAAAATAACGTTGTTTTGATCAAAAATAAAATAATAATAATAATTAAAAAAATAAAAATAAAAAAATTTGACCCGCTCAAATTGAAAAAATCAGTCCGATTCACCGGTTAACTAGCTGGTTCACCAATTTTTTAACCGATTTTTTTTTTTAAAACGGGTAAATAGAGACTGACCATACTGATCTTTAGTTTAGTTCCTAATTTTTTTATTTGACCGATCGGCCCGGTCCAATTTTAAGAACCATGACAAGATGTACAATATAATATAAAAAAAGAAAAACTAGATACCACCATTATAATAGTGATAATTCAAATTGCCGCTACATCTGATATCATAACGTCCATCAAAGATGCCTGAAATTGAACAAAAAATGAATTAGGACCAAAAATATTTGAAATTGAAGAAAAAATTAATTAGGTCGATTTCTTTTATTCTTATTTAATAATACAACATGTTTAAGGACATGAAGTTTCATTCCAAAATTTTGCAGTGCTTATTACTTTCATAATCTCCAATACTTTGAAGGAGATAACATTAGCCCAATAAAGAGTTCCAACATGCTCATTTGATTAGTCTTAGAGGATGTTTGGATCTATTTAAAATGTGTATAAAATACTATTTTGAAATTTAAAAAATGCTAAATAGTTTTTTTTATCGTTTGAGTGATTAATTCAAAATGTTGTTTTAAAATTTAAAAACAGAAAAAATTTAAGTTAGACATGGTAATTTTTTTTAACGACGTTTTTAAAACTCTATTTTCACCCCTTTAAAGATTTAGATTATTACTTAAAATAACAGTTAACAATGCATGTGCATACATTAATATAGAGAACACAAAATATACTCCTATTTAGCATAGTATCATTCTAAGTAGGTTACGTTGCAGGACAACCATGAGGAAATTAGAGATAGAGGAACTGTATTTCATGAAAAATGGCGAGAACAAGGTCCAAAAATTAATAATGAACAAATTTAATTTATGTGGCTGAAAGGAAATAGAAAAAAAAAATTCAATTTAGTTAGGGATTAGATGAAAAACGAAGATTTTTGAAAGCGCTGCTGAGAAAAAAGGCACAAGAAAGAAGCTCTTCAAGAGGAACATAATAGAAAGAGAAAAGAAACATATAGTTGTGACTCAAAGAGCTGGCTAAATCTTCATGTCAACAAAAAAGAATATGTAAGTCACAAGTTGGTCATTGAGATACTACCATACCTCTAAGTAGAAATGGGATCTTCCAATCCTAGTAATGCTTATCAAGCTTAATGACATGACCAACTCAAAGCCCATGTTCAGTGAGCACACATACAAACCATGCTCTTATTTCAAGACCAAGGCAAAGGATATTCTAACAATGAAAGACCATATGTTGTAGGGAAATATTGAGATATCTAATCAATCAAGTCACATAGAGAATTCATTGTCTACCCAGTGAATGAGGGATTGACTTTTATACTTGGTTTACCATAATTTATCTATATTTTAAAAGAAATGTAAGTACAATAAAAATGTCCTCATATTAAAAGATCGGTCCACGCAAGAAATGCTTAATGACTAAAGGCTAGAGCCTTAGATGGGAGATTCTGCTACTTGAACAATTGTAACCTCATTATTTAAGAGGTAGATTTGAATATGTAAGATATCTTACCCCCTTTAAGTTTAGCTAGGCATACTGGCTAGTTACATAATTTATCACCAAAGAATTCATGTGGAAGATAGCCAATATCATTTATGACAATAGTGATTAATGCCTGAATTGATACATACTTCTAAGAAGGGTGAGGTCTACTTCATCATCATGATGTTAAGAGTTGTTTTATCATTTTTCTTTTTCCTATCCCCCATTATGAATACCAGTATAATATGGGGAATTAGAACTTTTCATTCTTTCATAATTTTACCATATTGTATCCTAAACAACACAATTCGAGAATTTAAGATTCTAATAACAATATAATTCTAACTTTTGTTGCATCATTGTACGAATCATAAAACATTCATAAGACAAGCTAAATGCCTACCAAGAAAGCCTTTTGTTTTTTTAGGTGGTTTGTCGGTGTGTCTTTTAAATGTTTTGATATTATGATATATAATTTTTCAGATGGTCTGACTTTTATCTTTTAGATATGTCTTAAAGGTGGTACGTTTTTTGGAATTGTTATAATTTTAAGGTGGTATATCTTTTGGATTTGTCTTAAATGCTTTGGTATTAGGCCACATTGTTTTTTAGATGGTTTGTCTTTTAGATTTGTTTTGATATTAAGGCGGTCTATCTTTTATCTTTTGGATTTGTTTTAAAGGTGGTATGTCGCTTAAATGTTTTAATTTGTTTTAATATTAAGGAGGTTTATCTTTTGTCTTTTGAATTTGTCTAAAAGAGGTATGTCTCTTAAATGTTTTGATATTAAGGTAGTTTGTCGTTTGTCGTTTGTCTTTTGAATATGTCTTAAAGGTGGTCTGTCGCTTAAATGTTTTGATATTGGGATACATTATTTTTTAGGTGGTCTATCTCTTAAATATTTTAATATTGGGGTACATTATTTTTTAGGTGGTATGTCTCTTAAATATTTTGATATTGGGGTACATTGTTTTTTAGGCAGTCTGTTTTATCTTTTGTCTTTTGGATCTGTTTTAGAGATGGTCAATCTTTTGAATTTGTTTTGATATTAAGATAGTTTGTTTTTTGTCTTTTGGGTCTATCTTAAACGTAATATGTTTTTTGACTTTTAGATTTGTCTTAAAGGTAATTTGTCTGGTCTGTCTCTTAAATATTTTGATAGACTATCTTTTAAATCTTTTAATGTTAGGGTACATTATCAGGTGTCTTTTATCTTTTGAATTTGTTTTAAAGATGGTTCATCTTTTGGATAGTTTATTTTTTGTCTTTTGGATTTGTCTTAAAAGTGGTATGTCTGTTTGATTTGTCTCTTAAATATTTTGATATTAGGATACATTATTTTTTAGATGATCTGTCTTCATCTTTTGGATTTGTTTTTAGATCGGCCTTTTAAATCTGTCTTCAAGATGGTGATCGATCTCTTATATTTAATTGTTTTAGGTGGTTTGTCTTAATTTTCAGTGTTTGAACCTATAACACCTCTTGATCACACAACTTCAACCTTAATTATTTGGACTAGGCCTCATTGGATTTAATAGATAATTAATTAATATATATTTAACATTAAAGTTGTTGATATATCCAATTATTTAAATATAAAAAGCATACTCAATTCAATCAGTTATTATACTCTATATCTAAAAGAAAGGGAAATCTATAACTTGGTTCAATGACTTTCTATGGCTAGGTAAACTAACCCCTCTTATACCAGTACGATAGCAGACTATTTTACTACACTCCTCCGAATGTCAACGGCTCCACATGGAATTGTTTGCTGTGCATCCTCATCACAAAACATTTGTTTGGCAATTCAATTAAGTTGTCAAAATCTCATTTCCTATTTAAAATTTATGAATGAAATTCAATTAATTTAATAAAATTTAAATTAGTGGGTTTTCACTCACAAAAATTAAAAAGTAAAATAAAATTTGACAACTCAATTGAATTACCAAATACCATCGATGTGTTCTTGAACTAAAGAACTGGGGATTTAGTTAAAGGCATGATACTAGTTTTACATCAAATTTTATCACAGAAAGTGAAAAATTGGGGATTTAGATAAAGGCATCATACGAGGTTTACATCAAACTGTCACAAAGGGTCATTGCTTACGAGGGTCAGCTATTGGCGTAGGTAGTGGCCGAGGCACAAGCAGAGACTGAGGTTAAGACCATCGTCCAAGACATTTTCTATAACACCCAATTTTTTTTTTAAAAAAAAATGTTATTTTATCAAGAAGTAATATTATTTTAATAATATTTAATGAATATTAAAATATTTTTTAGTATACAACAATTTATTATCATATAAAGTAGAAAAAAAAAAAAGATTTTTAAGATTTAACTTTTAATTATAAATTTTGGTATTATTTTATTGTATTATGAATTGTAAATTATTAAATTAATTACATTAATATTTAAATTA
>CANXYC011199807.1:0-39147 GCA_948193065.1 Aleurites moluccanus
TCCATATCAAATATTAAAACCTGACTCAGCTACAAGTTGCAAAATCAATAACTCAACTCCACATCAACCCAAAACAAGTTCTATAACCCACAAGTTTTAATTCTTGTGGGCTAATATTGCTCTAAATATACTTGTATAAAGAATAAGAAAAGTCCCTAACTTCATAAAAAAAATAAAGAAAAATAATAATTATTATCTCTAAAACCAAAACCTATAATTAGACAAATAAACCACTGCAAAATATATAGTGGGGAAGTGTGAGAAACTAGAAGTGGAGTGGAAGATGGTCCTCAATGCTCCTACAATCAAACAAGTAAACTTTGACAACACTGACATAATAGTGCTCATGGCCCATCAATTTCATTCTTGCATTAAAAAAAAAAAGTCAAACACAAAGCATATTTTCTTCCATAAATATTAGTAATTAAATGGAACTTGCTTATCTATAATTGAAGAGCTTATCTATTATTTGTCACTAACTATCAAATGAAAACAAACAATGGCACCACAGTTTATTTGCCATATATCTCAAATAATGCTAGCTAAATCAAAATTCTGATTTATAAATTTAAAATTTGGGGAAAAATAGGATTAGGGATTTCAAGAAGAAAGAAAAATTTGGGGAAAATAGGATTAGGGATTTCAAGAAGAAATTTGGGGATAATAGGATTAGAGATTTTAAGAAGAAATTTGGGGATAATAGGATTAGAAATTTCAAATCAAACAAACACATCATAAATTTTAACTGAAAAAAAAATAACAAAACAACAAGAACAAATAAACTCACTTAATGTGCGAGAACCACAGAGAAGACGAGCAGGCGAGTGATGAATGGCAAGCGGCTATTGCCGAACGACGAGCAAAACAACTTGAGAAGAAGGAGCTTTAGTGCCAGAGAAAGAGGGAAGGAAAAAAGAAGGAGAAGCTTTAATGCTACAGAAGGAAGGAAGAAAAAAAGGCAGCCGGCGAAATGAAAATTTTCAACCAAAATTGTGATATATTTGATTTTCAAGTGAAATACCGGGTAGACAAACGAAATACCGGGTATGGTGGCAAAATACCAGGTACCCGGTATTTGCTACTGTCTCTTGGGTTCCATTTTTTTTCTTCTGAATTTTGGATTTTCTGGCGTTTAAAACAAAGCGTCGGCAAAAATATGTATTTGCCGGCGCTTCATATCTAAACACCGGTAAAAGTATATTTTTACCGGGTATGGTGGCAAAATACCGGGTACCCGATATTCGCTACTGTCTCTCAAGTTTCATTTTTTTTTTCTAATTTTTGGATTTTCTGGCGCTTTAAAACAAAGCGCCGGTAAAAGTATGTATTTGCCGGCGCTTCATATCCAAACGCCGGCAAAAGTATGTATTTGCCGGCGCTTCATATTCAAATGCCGGTAAAAGTATGTTTTTCCCGGGACAAATAAAAGCACCGGAAAAACATTAACTTTTTTTAAAAAATAAAATTTTTCCCGGCAGTTTACTAAAACGCTGTCGATAAAGCGCCGAAAAATGTTAAATCTGTTTTAGTGGATTAAGCCAACCACTGTCAGACTTATTTTATCTATTGCAATTTAGATAACACAATTTATATGGAGCAGCCTTTAGGATTTGTTGATTCTGATTATCCCTCACATGTATGTCTATTACAACGATCTCTCTATGGTGTTAAACGAGTACCTCGCTAGTGGAACAAGTGTTTTGTGGATGCTTTGGTCTCTTTTGGTTTTACAGGTTCCAAAACAGATACCTCTCTCTTTTATTCTAGAAATAATGATGTTGTTCTATTTTGTATAGTTTATATTGATGATATTTTTCTTATTGGGAATGATATGTCTATTGTTCAAACCGTCATTGCCTCATTACAAGGACAATTTCTTTTGAAGGATTTGGGAAACTTGGATTATTTCCTAGGTATATAAGCTACTTGGTCTTCAATGGCTTACTTCTAACTCAAGTATATTTATGATCTCTTAACAAAGGCAAAAATGCAAGATTGCAACACTATGACTATACTGGTTTGTCCAACTATGAAATTGTATCTTTCTAAGTGTGAATCTATTAATTATGTGATGCTTTACCGGAGTATTGTCGGGGGATTGCAATAGTTATATCTCACTCGTCTAAACATTTCTTTTATGGTCCACAGAGTATCTCAGTTTCTTCATGCACCAACTAAAGAACATTGGATGGAAGTCAAATGCATATTATGTTATCTTCATACAACTCTCTGATGGATTGTGGCTAACCAAATCTCTCATTTTTGATACTTATGCTTATGAAGATGCTAATTGGACTAGTTGTCTTGACATACCATAGGGCCACCACCAATTATATGATATATGTTGGCACGAATCTTGTCTCTTAGAGTTTCAAAAAGCAAAATACAATCTCAAAATCATACATAAAGGCCGAATATAGAGCAGTGGAGCTGCCACATCTGAATTAACTTGGTAGCAATCTCCTCTTTGTGAAGTTGGCTTTCAATTGTCTCATATTCCAAAACTATGGTGTGATAATCTTATTGCTATCATGACTGTTAATCTAATATTTCACTCTTACAAAGCATTTAAAAATTGATTTTCATTTTATGCATGATAAGGTGGCAAAGAAGGAATTACAAATTTTATATATCTCATCCAAAGATCAAATTACATATATTCTTACAAAAGCTTTGTCTAAAACTCAATTTTTATTCCTTTGAGACAAGTTGACTATTTTCTCAACCTAATGCTCACACAATTCTTCTGATATGATAACTCTATTGTAACTATTATATATATATATATTACATAATTATTATTCTTTGATTGTATACAATTCAGGAAAATAATTACCTATTAAATATAAATATTTAACTCATACACTCAATTAATAGTTGACGAGATATTTTAATTAATGTGATTTTTTTTATTTATTTTTTACTTTATAAAAAATATCAATATTATTTTTTATTATATTTTTTTTTACTGGATAGATATATGCTCAATTCTTTTCAACTCAACTCATATGTCTCACGTACCCAACTCATATGTCTTATATAGTTTATATAAAAGTCAACTCCGACAGTATAGTAAATTATCATTTTCCTCGTTCATTTACAACAACTTCCTGAGGCTTTCTCCCTCCCATCTTCATCATTTCAATTATGAGAGAGAGAGAGAGAGAGAGAGAGAGAGAGAGAGAGAGAGGTATTGCATATTCATCAAATTAATTAATCAAAAACAAAATCGAGGTTGATCAAGTAGAGAAATTCAAACAATAATCAGGCATCATTAGTCAGATAATTAAAAAAAAATTAAGAGAAGATCACTTAATTTATTCAGACTTACAATGTGAAATGTTACAAAATAAGTATATTTAATATGCATATGCACCTTAATTAAATCAAACAACAGAACATTGGTTACATAATGAGAGGGCAACATTTAATTAATTTTACAATTTATTGAAGAGCCTCTACAAAAACATTTCAGTTTAAAGTGTTAGCTACTGTATCCTGCTTTGCATGAGTCTCCAGCCCTCAAAAATTAGTTGATAAAAAAAAACAATTTAAACATTTGAATAAAAAAAAATTGGCTATTAATTAATTGACAAAAATTAACAAATAAAAGAACTGCATAGATTCGTATTTAGACCATGCATGTAGTTGTTGAGTTGTTGTGTATGTATATTAGTCAGTAATTCTTCACAAAATATTTACGGTTCTTGATATGTAGTCTTTCTCCATCCACCTCGATTAAGTTGTATATAATTGCATCAGTCGCCGTCGTCAAAAATTCCGACCAATCCCTGTAAAAAAAAAAAAACAAAAACCAGATCAAATTAATTATCATCAGAAGGTAATTAGTATTAGCATAATTATTTTGTACTAGCTAGAACAATTAAAGATTAAAATGAGTACATATCAAAGATCTTTTTTCAGGAGGGAATTATTCAATGCAGTTGGTGCACAATTGCACATGAAAAATAGTGTAATTTATTATATTTATAATTACCATGTGAGATTTACCTAAAATTATAGAAAATGAATTCTATATAATTGTTAGGGATGTGATGTGCACTGATTGTATATCTGTTTGTGGGTCAAATTGTAAGATTCAATGCTGTATAGGTTAAGTTTTTATCGACCCATGAATGGGTACAGGTATTGGACGGGTTAGGTCTTTATCTACCCATGAACGGGTCTTGTGCTTAATAATCTCCAATCGGATAGCCCTCAAATGATCTCCAATCTCCATGGTTGTAAGAATTAAAAAATAAAAAATAAAATAAAGATAAGCAAACATACCCTGTATAGGAGTCAAATGTGAGTCCCACCGTGTACTTTGCCTGTTCAAGAGCATCTTTAAATCTTTGAAGATCATGGAGAGGACAGGTTCCATTGTCCTTAACAAGAAGCTGAGAAGGTTTGACATCACAAAAAATGGGAATGACTCTTTTTTTAGTCTCCATGATCAAAGACAATTCATGAAGACAAAAATAAGAGTCACAATAACGCGGAGAAAAAACAGCAACTCCTAACTTGGAATCAAGAATGGCAGAGTCAATCTTATCAAATAATTTATCACCAGGCTTCATGTTCTTGCTATCCAAGAAAGGGCTTAGCCCCATTCTTGAAAGATGATCATAAAGCAATCCTGAAATTGTTCTCTTTGTATCGATTCCTCGATGATTAATAAAAACATCACATCTTGATGGTGGTTTAGGGGCTGCGGAGATGAATCGGTGGAGGTAGTGGTGCTGCATGATTTTAAATGATCTTTGCATGGCTTGTGCTTGAAGAATGAATTAAAAAAAATTAATATTTGAAGGTACAAAAAATAATAACGTCAGTATATAATAAATCTTGATTGATATAATATGATATGTTGGGTGTTAGGTGAGTATGATATATATAAGTTAATATTAATGAAGAAATTAAATGAGTAGAATTTCGTGATTTTCAAGGGAAAGGAATTCTAAATTGGACCAAGAAGCAAGAAAATACCAGGTATTTGTTTCGACAAAATGACAAACCAAAACATAAAAAAAAAACAAGTATAAAGGTTTGAAAATATTGACTCACTTGAGCTGAGATTTACAATTTTATAATCCTTCAAACACGTCTACTCTCATCTTCCTCTTTTCTTTTCTTTTTATTTATTTATCCTTTTTAATATTTAAACATCGCTGAAACAGTCACACACTACAGGTTTTTGATGTTTTTGAAAATTATATATATAATATTATGTATATTTATTTAAAATAATTATTTTTATTTAAATTAGTCACTTTTAAAGGCACTCGTTAAAAATATTAATTATTTTATTGTGAAATTTTTTCCATAAAATTTCTTTTTTTTTTTCTAATAAAAATTCTCAACTCCAAAAAGTATTATACTGCTTAGAAATTTAAATCCAAATAATATATTAGATCAAATTTTAGGAATTGCATCAATTACTAAATTTAATCAAACCTCATAATTGGTTAATTAATATCTAAACTCTATCAAAAAATGAAAGACAAATTAAAACTATTAAATAAAGAGAAATTAAAAAAAAAAAAACACCTTACTAGGAAAAGGGGTTAAAACTTCATAAAGAAAAAATACAATAAAAAAACAAGATTAGCATATCATTTATCAATTAGTTGATTATTTAACATCATTTACAAAATTGAGTGAATCCCATTTGAAGAATAGTTGTAATAAACAAAATTAATTAGTAGAACTTTCACTCTTGTTGATTATCATCTAAATTTATGAGATGAATTTCATATGATTTTAAAAGAAGAAATATATACTATTTCTATAAGCATCAGATGTATCCAATAACTTTCCATATACTATTTCTATAAGCATTAGATGTATCCAATAACTTTCCATATATATAATTATGTATAACTGAAATGTAACGATTCATTGATAATGGAAAGGTTTGAATAGTTTGAAATCTAATAAAAATATAAAATAAAATAGAAGATATGTTATTTTATTAATTTTCATATTTCAAAGAAAGTAATTTATTGAAGTCAATTTATTTTTTGTATAAAAAACAAATGTTTCAAAATAAATAGAAATAAATATATCGTACTTTTCAATATTATTAATTATTATTAAATAAATATATGTAATTAAGAAAATAAAATAAATTGAATTCATTATTTATATATATAATGTGAAAAACAGTTCTTATATAAGAATTCAATTCTATTAGTATACGATTAAATTGAATTGAATTTTTTCAAATAATATTTTTTAAGTAAAACCAGGGGTGAATTCAGGATTGTTAGGAAAGGAGGACACTCGAGATAAAAAAATAAAATAAAAATAAAAAATTAGGAAGAAATAATATAACAGTGAAATAAATTTATTTAAAAATAAAAAATAATAAAAAGTTACCAAAAATAAATATATATTTTCAATTATAAATAATTAAAAATCATTTTATTATCATTGAAAGAAATGAAGGAATTGAAAAAGAAAATTGAAAAGAAAATGAAGGAAAAAATTGAAAGAAAATGAAAGTAAATAATATTTTATTAGAAATTAAATAATTAATTTTTTAAAATAGATGAATTATTTTATTAAATTTAATAAATTTTGGGGACTAAATAATAATTTATCTTAAAAATTTTAAAAATTCAAGAGATAAAAGAGAAAAATAGAAGAATATTATATTAAAGAATAATTTATTAGGGATTAAAAAATTAATTTTTTAAAATAAAAGGATAATTTTATAAATTTTAAAAATTAAAATATAATTTTATGTGAAAAATTAAAAAATTAAAGAGTGGACATGTGTCCATCCGTAGCTCTACCTAACTTCATCTCTGAGTGAAATTTTAATTCTTCTATTCGTTTTGCTGTAATATGATTATAAATTTTGTTTACCTATCTCCCCTAATTTGCTAAAATATCAGCAATTATCAAATCTAATTGAGGAATCTCTATTTTTCTCTTTATAACTGAAATGACCACTTGATAGTCACTTTCAGTTTCCATTTTGGATAACTGGAGATCAAGTTTTAGTCCAAGGATAATTGCTTGATATCTATCTCCCACTATATATTCTGCTTTTTCCATGGGAAATAGCCACTCAATGCACCTCCAATACTAATTATATAACACCAAATCAATAAATGAAAATGTATAATTTCTTTCGATACAAAAAAATATTTAGATTGGCGATTTGAGATAAAAATATTTTTTTTTTAAATTGATAAAATTTTTAATTGATAATAGCAATTTTTACTTATTATCAAATTTTATCGATTTGAAAAAAATAAATCAGTGATTAATTTTTATCCAAATACTCAACAATTTTTTAATTATCGACGATTATATTTTTAAACGACAATTAAATTTTGTAACCGATAACTAAATATCCTCTAAATACTTCCTTCTCCATCCCTACTTGCCTTGAAAATAAGTTAACTATCATGTTTTGCTTGTCCCAATTTATAGCCAACTTTTCTTTTTTAAAAAGAGTTAATAGCATAATGATTTAAAAATCTAAAATCTTGCGTTTTTTTTTAATTTTATCAATTTTTTTATTTTTAAAATTAATTATAATTATGACTAATTCTCAAAATTAAAATTAATAAAATATATTTTATCTGATATAACATATGACTTGAATTAAAAATATATTATTTTATCATAGACTCCATCAGCTATCATCTAAGATTGATAATTAGACCATATTAACTATAGTTATTTTCTCTCATAAATACTAGCTAATGAAATTAAACTTGAAATTTGTACTCTTAACAAAGATTTAAAACTCATAAACAGTAGGAAGAAAAGAGAAGATTAAAATAGGGCAACATGATAACGCATATTAATGAAAGAATCAAAACTTCAACGTCACAGGTCAGGAAAAGTCATTCTTATAGATATCTTGGCTCCATTATGGCTAAAAAGCAAAAAAGAAAGAGGTAAATTGTTTCATTTTTTCTCAAAATGATAAATTAATTAAGTTATTGTACATATTTTGCATTAATACCAAAACAAATTAAACATTAGAGTTTTATGTTAGAATATCACATGGGATGCATTAATTTTAAAATTTTAATTTATATAATTTGAATTTTTTAATTGCAATGCCTCATGGGGCGACACATCAAGAAAACACATGCTTTCAATTTTAATTTTGATAATTAATCACAGCTGCAATTAATTTAAAAAATTGGGATAAAATTAATAAAATTTAAAATTTTAGATAAAATTTATTAAAAAATATGAAATTTTTTGAAGTTTTTGGTTATTAAGCCCTTTTTAATATATATTTATTTGATATGCATTTTTATCAATATGAGCCATTTAGTTTTAATAAAATAATATGAATAATCTAATATTAATAAAGGATATATTAAAAAATTACTAGCAAAATTTATTAATTTAATTAACTTAACTATATTTTTCTTAATATGTGTGAAGCCAAAATAAACTTATTTTTCTGGATAGAGGGGTTAGGTAATATGAGTTATCTAATATTAATGAAGAGGCATATTAGAAAAATAATAGGAAAATTTATTAATTTATATTTAACTATATTAACTTATTTTTATTAATACATGTGAAAATCAAATAGCCTATTTTTAGTTGGGATATATGAAAGCCAAAGTTTTAGTTATATATTAAATTTTAAAATTTTAATTATGAATATGAATTCTTAAAAAATAAATAATATCAAATAATGTAAGATTATTTAACATACAGAGTTAAATATTAAATATAATATTTTCCCACGTAAAATTAAGACCCAATGCATAATTTAATTCCTCAATTTTATTAAAAAAGTCTTGTGGTACTATAAATTTTCAAATTGGTCAATTTAACCCCTAAATCATTCAATTTTGTATCCATTAAACATAAATGGATATAAACTCTTAATTTTATCATCCAATTTATCGTTGATATTCAATTAGGTCTAAAAAATAATGTTTTAAATTAATTTTAACCTTGATACTTTATTTAATAGTCAATTCAATTTAAAGTGAGGCTAATAAATTTGTGTGAGTAACATGCGGTCAAATTATAAGAAAACAAAAATTAAAGTTAATAATAAGTAAAAATAAATAAAATATTTTGTATTTTCAGATAATAAAAATAACATTTAAGAATTAAGAAATAAAAAAGAAAAAGTAAAAATTATAAATTGTTCACCTGATCCATATTCAAAGCCTCATTATTTTTTCTTCTATCACCATATCATCAACCACATATTATAGCATTTGGTCTGAGGAAAGAAGCGGTAATAGCACCAGCGTGTAAGAAATACCCTTTGAATGGAGGCCACGTCATAAGAAAAAGGTGTTAGCTTTGCAATATTTACTCTCTCTGGTACTCTCTCTCTCTACAACTTTGTTGTTTTCTATGGTAACTGTAACGGGTACTCGTTTTGCTAAGTTTAACAACAATGTTCACGGATTCAACCATTCTCTTATTGTTTCCAATGTTTTTAAAATTAAATCGATTAAATCAATAAAAATAAAAAATTAGTGATTCAATCGAAATCAAATTGATTAAACCTAAAAAAAAATTAATATATATATAATTTAATATTTATTATATATATTATGAAAATAAATATAATGTAATTATGGCTAAATTAAAAATTTATATAAAATTATTTTTTTGGTGTCAATCTAATTATATTAAGTCAAAAATTATATATATAATAAATTATGAATATTAACTTGTTCAAACATCTACTCATGTAATAAAGTAATAGATAATAAAATTATAATTTTGGCGTCTGGTAAGTTTTGGTGTAGCATAAAATTAAAATAAAGTTATTGAAATTCTCTTAATTTTTTTTTAACTTAAAACGGACACCGTTTTTACTTGATAAAAATGACGTCATTTTGATAAAAATTAAAAAATATATATATTAAAAAAATTAAAAAATTGATCTGTTCGAATTGAAAAATCAATCCGATACGACCGATTCATCAATTTTTTAACTGATTTTTCAGAGACGAAAATTGATTGGACCTATTCTTAATTAAATTTTTAATTTTTCTAATTTTACCAATCGACTCAGTCCGATTTTAACCATAATGATTATTTCAACTTTCAAACGAGGTAAAACGGGTAAAATTATTTCCAAATCTTTTACCTCGTAATTATGAATCCCCATTTTGGATTAGAAACCCATAATTTTCCCCCTCTATTGCTCATCACCTGTATAATTTACACGCAATTGCACATAATAAATACTAAAAATCATGTACGAATCATCTCGAAACCGTGGTTTTCCCTTCTAATTTGGATTCCTATAAGAAACTTTTCATTCACATTCTTTGCTATGCATTGAACATGTTTGATAATTTGCAGCTCTTCTTTCTAACACTATCTTAATGGCATTGGCATCCACTGTAAAATTTTTCAGTGGGGATTGATGTATTCCGTATTCACTAGATTTAGATATTACATAATATATAGTGTTATCCAAAAAATTATAGGGATAATTTATAATTTTAACTCTCATATTTAATCTTAGGAGCACGTTAATGTTTAATAATTTTCGAGATACAATTTTGATTATAACGTTATTAAAACCTATAATTTCGATCATTCTCTTTGTTAATTTCAATTCTTACTATAACTTTTTATGTTTTTAATTATGTTAATTTTAATTGAATAAAAATATTTTTTAATTAAATATATAAAAATAATTTTCAAATATATAAAATTAAAAAATAAATTTAATATGATGTATTAAAATTAACGTATGATATTATTTTACTATTTACTAAATAAAAAATTAAATTTAAAGGAAAAAAATTTTTAATTTTTGAATTTTCTAATTCACATGATGATTTTCCTGTAATTCAACAAATAAAATAATTTACAAATAGAATTTATATTATTATCTTCATCCTAAAAAAATTGACATATTCTTTTTATATATTTTAAAAATTTTGATTTTGTTTATTACTAATATTAATTTCTTTACTTATTTTTCTTTTTTATTCATTAATTTTTCTTTTTCATTCATTTTTAAGATGCATTTAATGTCTAAAAGATCAACATTAAGTGTAATTATTATATTATTAATAATATAAAAATAAAATATTATTTTATTTATTATATTCTTAATTTTTATGAAAAAAATGTTAATTTTTTTTAAATAGAGGTAATAATTAAATAAAAAATAATATCTAAAAATAGATTAACTAGTAATTAATTAAATGGATGAATTAAAAGTTGTGCCCAATTAGGTCCCAAATTGTAATGCATTGAATGCTTCTACATAGGCAGAAGTATGAATTCGAAACTCGTGAATTGACAACGTGGGCCTTGACTGGGTAAAGTCAGGAACGAGCCGTTATATTTTTCTTAATGGTATTACCTTGCTTACAAAGGCAACATTATTATTATTATATATATATTTTTAGGAGACATCATTATATTTATTATTGTTGTTTTTCTTTTCTTTTTTCTAATTTTTAGAAATTATTGTTATTATATAGTAAAATTTTTATAAATTAATACTCCATAAATTAATAATTTTTATTATATAATAATTTTTTTATGGTATCGACTTAGACTAATAACTTAAATTAATAAGAAAATATTTTTATAAAAATTATTATATAGTTATATGATCTCATCCATATTATAAATTATAATTTACCAATATTATATATGATAAATTATGATATGTGCTTTATATTTTTTTTATTTTATTTTATTATCAATTATTTCATATTTAATTAATAACATTTTTTTATTCATTTCAATTAATTTATATTTAATTGATCACTTATTTTTTTAATTTATTTAATTCATATTGAATTGATTACAATATTGATAAAATACATTGAGTTTTTAATTGATTAAATATATATTTGTTAAATTACAAACACCTACTTTAAATTATTTAATTATTTACTAATTAATATATTTTTAATTAATAAAATTTATAAATTTCACCGATATTAATTTATAAAAATTTTACTTGTATACAATAATATCAAAACAAATTAAAAATAAAATATCTTAGGATTTATATTCAACCACTTAAAACCCTTATTTATTCACAACAGTTTTTAGGATATTTCATAATTTATATTCATATAAAATAAAATTAAAGATTTGAGTATATTATTTTGTAAAATTATATTTAAATTGCTAATAATTTAATGAGAGGTAAAAATTATCATTAAATCGTTTTATGCATAATGTTATGGATAATTAATTTTGATTTCACATAAAAATTGAATATGAAATTATTAAAGAATAAAAATAAAAATCGAATTTTAAATTATTAAACTCATTAACCGAATTTTTCAATTTGATATTACCAGTTTCAGTCTAATTTTTAATTTTTTTCTGGTTTTTTATTGGAAATATTATATAAATATATTGTTTTTTAACTTTTTTTTTTTTTTAATTTTATGGTTGTTTTTTTTATTGTTTTTTGATATATATATATATATATATATATATATATATATATATATATATATATATATATATTTTTGTATATGTTATATATGTGTAATTTTTTAAAAAATATTTTTATATATATATTTTTTTTTTTATCTTTTTTTTTTTTTTTTTTTTTTTGTTTTTTTTTTTTTTTTTTTTTTATATATATATATATATATATATATATATATATATATATATATATATATATATATTTTGGTATATGTTTGATATGTGTCCTATTTTTGAAAAAATATTTTTAAATATATAGTATTTTTGAAAAAATATTTTTAGGTATGTACTATTTTTAATTTTATTTTTATTTTTTTTAGTATTTTTGAAAAATTCTTATTTTATTTTATTTTTATCAGCCCTACTATTCTAAACAGGCCCAGAATAGTAGGCCTCCACAACTGTGGGTCGAATTTGGTTTAAACAAAGTCCAACTCTTATGGGGATTGGGATTTTCAATTTTCTCCTTGCATGAATTTACAAGCATTTATTTTTATTAGATTTACTTACTAAACAAATAGTTGAAAATGCAATCAAAAGTTAGGTAACTATATAAAAAAAAAAAACTATTTATTTTCTTATCTCTATTTTTAAATGAAATAGATTTTTCTATCTTAAAATACTTTTATCTTTTCATTCACTATATGCATAATTACTTATAACTTTCTTACTTAGGCCAAGTATTTATGCATTCATAACTCATTTATATAAAATGGGCTTCACTTATATGGTGAGTGTTTAGAATAAGAAAATGTTTGATTAGCTATTACAGCATTTTAATAAAATAACTTTTTAATCGGTAAAAAATTATTTAGTAAAAATACTGTAATCTTTTAATAACTCTTAATGAATCAGATTTACATTAAAATATGAATGATTAAAAAAAATCAATTTTAAATTATTTAGATTTATAAATTATTTAAATTTCTTAATTATTATAGAATATTCAATTTTTAATTATCAAACACTATAGTTTACATATGTCCATGCATGAAATGAGACATTTTAAATGAATATCAGAGCATGCATTCATAAACTATACAAAAAAATTCTCATAAATGTAAATTTTGTTCAGTTCAATATATAAAGTTGTTTCTTGAAAATTTTCTTGGACTGTAGAAGATAATATTCGGGCAAAAATAAAAAAACTAACATATATTCTTACAATATCACACACTAACATGTAGAAACAAAAAGATTTACCCAAATAAAAAACAGACAATTAGCACAATGCAATCACTAGGAGATTCTCAATTTAGATACTCAAATACAAAACTTCAAATCAGATAAACTCTGATGAGAAGTAAATCATCAAATATATGGAATGGAAGCGTATTGTTTTTGTAAATCGAATTAGTAATATGAAATTAAAGAAGGATGAATTATAAACTTGCCGGAATTGTTCTAATGAAAAAATTTTGATGTTTAAATCAATGGGTTTATAACCGAGAAAATATAAAGAAATGGAGGTTTTAGAGAAAAAATGATTTAATTTTTTTACTTTTTTTTATTTATTAATAGAGAAAAAATAAAATCTCGATGTATATTCTCAAATTACTGATAGTTATTTTTATTTCTCATCAAACTTTAATTTTTTTGGACTGAATTGTCTTCAATGCGAATATTTTCTTCGGCACATTTAGAGCTACAATCGAGCCGATCCTAATTTTAATTTGATCAAGTTTGGCTCGATTTCTTTTTTCAAATTTGAATTTGAAAATAATATTCAAACTGACTCGTTTAATTGTTATACAAGTTTAAGCCGAACTCGAGCTTAATTTATAAAAAACTTATTTATAAATTATAATTGAGTTTGACTTAAACATGACTTGTTAATAAATTATAATTGAGTTAAATTTGAATTAAAATTCGACTCGTTTATAACTCATTTATGACTAATCAAAATACTCAACTTTTTAAATATTTATTTCTAATAAAATAAATATTAAAAAAATACTTAAAACTGACATAAAAGCAAAAGCATACGATTAATAAAAAATCAAATTATAAAATTAAATATTATATGTATTTTAAAAATATTAATTAATAAAAAATATATTTTTAAAGATTATAATATTAGATTATATAATACTAATAAAATTTTAATAAAAAACTCAATTAGTATTATAAAAATATAATTACAATTATATGATATTTATTTAAGATTTACTTTTTTTTTTTAAATATAATATAGTATTGATTTAAAAAAATAATAATTATATAAGATCATTAAACTATTTGCCTATATAGTGTATATATTTATGTTACTCTACCAATCTAACAATTAAAATATATACGACTTATATATTAAGTGAACGAGCATTATTTTTTGTTGTTAAAAAAATAATAATAATTTTTTTAATAAAAATTAATTTTTATTAAAAATTAAAAATGTAATTAAATATATAATTTATTTTTTTTTAAAAAGATTTAAAATGCACATATATAAAAATATGTATATTTTAATCAAATTAAATTATAAAAATATTGACATGTATTTTTTGGAATGTCAAAATTGTTAAGCTAATAATAATAATAATCATAATTAAGTTGTTCGTGAGATCCGATGATGATGATTTTGAAGATGAGGCCAAGGATCGTCCACTCACTTTCTCCATCAACCCCCACCGAAGCGATAATGTTTCTGACCTTCCAGTTTGATTATTGATATATTGTGACTGTTGTTCCGATGATTGTCACTCTTATGAATTAACTGGCTTTGAAATTAAAAGACATTTGTTTGGTTGGGTTTAATGATTTGAAGTTTGAATTAACAGTTAGTCGTATGCACTTTAGCTTTTGATAAATAGTTTGCCTTTGCGATTTGGGTCAAGGAGGAAGGGATCGGGTAATGGAAGTGCAATAGTTAGTTTTGTAGGCATTCTCTTCTTCTCTTTCTGTTCTCCAATTCAGTTCTTGTATGGCTTCTTTTCTCCGTTTCATCACTAGTTTATTGTTTAATTTGTGGATTAATGGGAATCTGAATAAAAGCCTCTTTTTTATTTGGTTTTTGTAGAGATAACTTGAAATTTTATTGAAAGTTTGGAACAGTTATGTTTATGGAATTAATTGAAATGTTTAATTCTTAGAAAATGGTTCCCTGGAGATGAACGATTCTTGCATTGAAAAAAGAAAAATATTTATCAGTGGTTCTATAAAGAAAAACAATTTTCTAATTTTTTAAATATTTTTAATTTTTAATAAAAAAAATTTAAAATTTAATTAATTTTTAAATTATAAAAATTTATTATTTTATTATTAAAAAATAAAAATGGGAAACGTACATTAATAAAAATCTACATGTCATTATTCAAATTTAAAAATTAATTTAATAATATTCATATATAACACATCAATGCCACATCAATTTAAAAATATATTACAATGATTATTATTTATCTTTGTTTAGAGTAATATTTATATATTATCACTTTTTATGATGTATACAAATTAATTAAAAATATTTTATAATTATAAATCATGCAAAATGTAGATGTACGAACTAGTTTAAATTAAATATAATTATTTTTATATAAAGATAAATTAAGAAAATAATTAATTATATATTTTTTAATTATTTTAAATAATAAAATTCAAATAAATTTTATCATTTTAAACACATAAACTCTATTATCAATTGAATTAAAATTTTTATATATAAGTTATTTCATGTGTACTCTTAAAACAAACAATATTAAAATCGAACAGAATTCAAATTTATATAATGATATAAATATTTTACAATTAAATTAATTTTTTTTTATAATTAAATTATTATTCTTAACAATAATATTAATAACTTTTTATATATATTGAAATGTAACTTCGATTAAATCAAACTTGATAATGTAAATTTATTGGAATTAAAAGGAAATAAAATTTTAATATTATGATTTTTTTAAAATTGTCCATTGCTTTTAAAAATTCTCTATACATCAAAGTAAATTACAAAGCAGAGTGTTTGAATATACTTAAAATATGTATGAAATGTCATTTTAAAATTTAAAAAATGTTAAACGATTTTTTGATTATTTGATAGATTAATTCAAAATGTTATTTTAAAACTTAAAAATAAAAAAAAATTAAGTTAAACATACTAATTTTTTTTAAAATAATATTTTTAAAATTTTATTTTTATAAATTTTATTTATATCATTCTAAATTTGATAGATTCTTTATTAAAGGAAAAAGGTATATGATTGTGATTTGGTAATTTGAAGAAGTATATTGTACACAAAAACAAAAAGGATAACCCTACATGTCTCAATTTCCAGCTAAGTTATGCTATTATAGCTGTCTCGTGGCTGGCTTCACATCCAACTACAAAAAATCATGCATGTGGAAGTTCTTCCAAATTCATCATTGAACCATTTAATTTCTAGATATTTTTATATGTTAGTGGACCTTTATTAATTTGCTAAACATTAATTAAATACACAATTAGTCTAGTGTGTTATTGTCTCAATAATTAAATATATAGTGAAATTATGTTATTTTTTACTTTAGGTCATGATCATGATTAATCATGATAATGCCATAATTCCATAGTTTCATGTAATTTTATTATCCCTATAATATTTCATTAATAATAAGAAATGTGAAGTATTAAAATTGCAGTTTTTTCGATTAAAATTTAAATTTAAAATTTTATAATTTTAAAAATTATTTTATTATCCTTAAATTAAAATTTTATTATTATAATATATATATTATTTTTCAATGTTGACATGACCAATTTATTGATTGTTACTACTATAAAAATTATATATTTTTTATACTATAGTTTATGAACAACTTATTTTAATAAACATTAATTGATATTAGATTATGAATTACTAATTAACAATGTAAATAATTGGTTGGTTTGTGAACATTATGATTGAATAATAGATCATCTTTCTTACATAATTATTACTTTATATATTATATGTTTGTTTGTAGCAAAAATATTCCAGAAAATGATAATCTATAACGATGCCGTTTTGGAGCAACCATATTTTATGTGGGGTCCAGTGTTGAAAGTCAGCCAAATCAAAAATCACTTTTCCATGTGCAAAGCTTCATCATCTCCCGCTGTCTTTTTTTCATCTCTAATCTCATCTCTCTCTCTCTCTGTCCAGTTAAGCTTTAGCTAAGCAAAGGCACATTCAAAAATGTGATGCCCACATTCACCAACTTCATCATTTTTTTCAGTTTCCTTCATATAATATTCCAAGATTAAATTTCAAGAAACAAAGCTATACTATACTCAATCAAGATTATTATGTTTTCTTGATTTTTCTGTTTCTCAATGGCCTCATCATCTACTTTTCTTGATTATGCTCTGTTTCAACTCACCCCAACTCGAACTAGGTACTCTCACTTTTACTTCTCTTATATTTTTATTTTTTATTAATAGTTTTTGAACTTTATCAATTATCATGAATTTAAGAATAGATAATTAATCTTGATTCTTGTTTGTTTTGAATTTGAAGATGTGATCTAGTCCTCTTCTATGGAGGCAAAACTGAGAAATTGGCTTCTGGGTTATTTGAACCTTTCATTTCCCACCTTAAATTTGCTAAAGATCAGATTTCCAGAGGTGGGTATTCCATCAAACTCTGTCCACCTACTACCAATGCCACTTGGTTCACCAAAGCCACTTTTGAAAGGTAATTGATCCATTATTACTTTCCTCTGTTTTTTTTTCCTTTCCTAAATTGATATTGTATTAGATAATAATTTTTTTTGGATCATTGTTAGCTGTTGAATATCATGGATTTTGGCTTAATTTTGAACTATTAGTGAATTTAGTAAGGTTATCACATTAATTGAATGGACCCTGCTTTTCTTTTCTTTTCTTTTTTTCTTGGACATAAATTATATCTTGTATAGAATAGAGTTGCTTGTAATTTTATCCTATGGGCCAATTAGCGGCATAGATGCATTAGCCTGCATTGCCTAAAATTTAAAATTCAGTTTCTAAAACATATTTTTCTCTTCTTTTGAGCAGATTTGTACGTTTTGTTAACACACCAGCAGTACTCGAGAGATTTGTAAGTCTAGAAAAAGAAATTTTGCAGATTGAGAGTTCAGCTCAAGCTAATGAATATGTGGATGGGCAAATAGAGGAAGGTACATATCCTTTATAAGGAAAAAAAAAATTCTACTTCCATTTATTAGAGAACATAAACTAAACAAGATTTTGTAATTATGCATACTAATTAGTCATTAGCTTTGTTTTTCAGGAAATGGGTTAGCTTTAAATTCTAATACTAGAAAGTCAAATGATTCCTCTAAGGTAAATCAGTTTTGTAAAGAATTTATAGATTACTTGTTGTGTTTATCTAGAAAATCAAATTAATGATTGAATTCTTGTTTGGTATTTGCTTCCAGATAAAAGGGGAACTTGAGAGAACTGCGCCAGAAGAAAACTCCAGGTAATTACCCATCTTGATTTTTTATTTTAATGGCTAAACTTGGTATGAACTTTGGCTTTCTATCTTATGTCATTAATCAAACATTTGTTTTGACATGGTAGGGCTCAACTTCAACGGCTTCTTGAAACACGAAAAATGGTGCTTCGCAAAGAACAAGCTATGGCTTATGCTCGTAGCCTTGTTGCTGGATTTGATGTGGATAATATAGATGATCTTATTTCCTTTGCTGATGCTTTTGGAGCTTCCCGATTAAGGTATGATTTGGCTGAAACTCATCTAGATGATTTTATGAACATTGTTTTCTGACTTGGAAAATTAACTAAAAGATTATTGAACAAAGGTTTAGGCAAAGAAAAAAAAACTTTTGAATGCAAGAGAAAAAGTTCTTCTTATACTGGTTGATTCAAGCAGAAAAGGCATTGTTTAAAAAAAAAAAAAAAAAAACTTTTAAATTATTAACATCTCCATTGGCAATGATTGCATATCTTCAAGAAGCCAGTCATTCTTGCTGTTTCGTTCAAGAATGCTGTTGCCAACTTGGCATGCAATATTATTCAATGGAATAAACTTCCTTAATCTGTAACAGTGATTTATTTGTTCTGTTGATTTTGGTTTTTACAATCTTCTTTTGGAAAAGGTAACATAATATTTTCGAATAGAGTGTGAAGGATGATAGGGAACAAATTAACATACCTTGTATATGCCCCATCATCTAATGAGATTTTCTTCTGATATTGATCCTGCAGTCCTGAAATCAACTGGTGTTTTATGCAGGGAAGCATGCATTAACTTCAAGGAATTATGTAAAAAGAAGGGTGGGGATGGCCTTTGGATGGAAGAACTAGCAGCAATGCAGGCATGCCCACCATCAGAATTGTCATTTCTGGGAACATCAGGAATAGTACTTAATAATGATGCTAGCGCCCTTAACCCGAATATCATACTAAATTTACCCAAAGGTGATCTAGTGCCAAATGGACCCTTAGATGCATCAAAATCAGATTCAACTGCAAGTTCTGACAGCAAAAAGGGTATTGTGTATTCTTTCCATGTCTATCTTCTCCTCTTCAATTAAGTTTGTTGTCTTGATATGTCCATAATTCAATTTTATTGATAATAAGCTCACTGCTGATGTTAAGTGCATTGCTCTGCAGATAATAACTTGGCAATATCAGATCAGACTCCAACATCAACCAACAAAGTTCCAGTGTCAATGTCTTGGCCAAACCAGATGCCGCAACACTTGTACAAATTCCAGAATCCTATGCAACTGTTTCCTTCATATCAGGGGTATCCATTCCCCATGCAGCCTATCCCTCCTCACTATGCAATTAGCATGCAGTGGCCTTCCAGTCTGAAAGAATTTGATTCTGTAAAAAAGGAGAAATTTCTGAACAAAAAAGGACTTGATCAATCAAGAAAAGGCAGAGAAACTGAGTCCAGCAACTCTGAGGAAGGGAGTGATTCAGATTCATATATACAGCAGGACAAAAAGTATTCTTCTACTGATGGTTTGGACAGGAAAAAGGGTAGGAAGAAGTCCTCTAAGACAGTTGTTATTCGTAACATTAACTACATAACTCCTAAGAGAAAAAATGGAGAAAGAGCGGGAGTCTCTGATGAATCTTCTTCTGATGAGGATGATTTCATTGATGAAGCTTCTCTTGAGCAAAAGGTAAATGGTGTAATTGGATCATTGGAGAAATTGCACAAATCAAACTCGAGTAATCATAGGAGAAAAGGTTCACATAAGAGCAACCGTATTGGCAATGGGTCAAATGATGCCACTGCCCAAGATTTTGATGACGGTCTTGTTTCAAATCCATCAGAGGGAGGAAAGAAAAATGAGAACTGGGATGCTTTCCAAGACCTCTTGATGAGAGATGAGGAGGCAACTGTTAATGGAATAGACAGGCTGCATCCAATGGATATTCGAGGTGAGCATTTTACAGTCAAAAACTTAGGAGATGGAACTGAATTAGCAACAACACCTGCTATGGACTTGGAATCTGAAGCAGTACCAAAGCAGAGGATGGCTGCAGGTGATTCCTTTGTTGTGATTCAAAGGGATGGAGGATATGAATATAGAGATAGGAGCGAAGCTATTGAAAACCCAGAAAATCTTAGACCAGTCATGAAGAGAAGGGATTCCATTGATGGGGATTTGGTAATTCCACAGAGAATGGAAGAATCAGGAAGTGCGCTCAGGGGTATCCTAGGCGCAACTGAATCGTCCATAATTAAGTCTGCAAATGGAGAAGATTGGTCGGTTATCAACCATTCAGGGGAACCAGCAAATCAGAATTCAAAAGATGAGGTCATAATCATTAATGGTGATTGTTTGGAAGTTGAAAAGGTTAGGAAAACTATACTTGATGATTCTTTCATGGTACATGCTCGATCAATAGCTGATGATCTATATGATTCTCAGTGGAAAACTGACATAAGCATGGCTGCAGATCTTACTTTATCTTCACAGCCAGAGAATGGAATTGTAAAAGAAAACCATGAAATGCTGGGTACCTATGAGCCAACTGATCTTTGTATGATCCTTGGGCGGGATTCTGGATTTGAGTCTACAAGGGAATCCTGGTCTACAGACCATGGAATTGACATATCATTCATGGAAACTGATAGAAGAAGTGCAAATGTTGAAACTAATACTGATGCTGTGAAGAAGCTTCCTTCAAATTGTGACAGCACCATTGTCAAGAAGAAGGAAACTAATGGAAAAAAAGTTCCTGGAAAAGAAGTTAGGCCTAAAGTTTTACCTAGATCCCCTGGGAACAACAAAATTGACACAGTATCTAAGAGCAAGAAGCCATCGCCAGCAAGTAAGCCCCTAGTACACAAGAGCAAGCTTGAAAAGGTATTAATTCTAAACTGCTTAATCAAATTGTTTGTTTGATCACACTTCACTACTAATTCAACTTATGAGACATGCTTGTGAACAGGAAGAAGAGATTCGGAAGAAGATGGAAGAATTATTGATTCAACGCCAGAAAAGAATTGCAGAAAGAACTGCAGCCAGTGGTTTTGCTCCTGCAGCAACTAAGAAAATCCCATCAGAAAGTAAACTAGTTAAAGGGTCCATTAAACTCGACAAGAATACAACACATTCCATGACTCAAGATACAAACAAGGTAAGTTCCATCAGAGTCAGGGCAGCTTAAGACAGATCAGGAAGTAAATGGCGTTGATGATGGATTACTTGTTACTATTGCAATTTGAGATGAATGGGCAAGTACACATCACGTATCCAAATAATTTGATCCTAGAGACCGAATTCTCAATATTTTTCAACATTGTTCTCCATTAAGTTCCACAGAATGCCGATATAATTTTATAAACTATATAATAAACTCAATATATAGTTCTCATATTCTTTTACACAATTGGTAGCAAATAGAGTGAAATCTAAAGGCATCAGGAAAATAAATAACGATAAACAGAGTATCTTGTTCCTAGAATTGGCTTGCATGTTCTATAGAATTTGTAGTAAAAACTTCATTATTGCTATACAAATTTCATTATTATTTGTCATAAGCTCTACTTCCATGTAATGAATGAAAAATCAGTATTGAGTTTCATTTGATCCAAGTTACAGCAATTGGAAAGGGAAAAATTTGAAGCTCAAAAAGAAAGAAAAGGAAAGAAAAAGGATGCAAGAAATAATGTCAGCGTTAAGCATTGATATATTGAGATGCAACACTAAAGGTCATATGTATCTGTGACAAAACTATGTTTTAGCCAAAGCCACTCGTAGCGCCTGTTAATTATTTCCGCTGCAGTATTATTCCAAGTAGAATAACAAATACAAGCAATATATTTTAGCAACCAGCACGAGTAATAATCACTGCTTCCAAGATTGCTTGTAAAATTAGAGGAATTAGTATTGGACCGTAGTATCAATTTCATAATCTCCTCAATTATTGGCTCCATCATGTATATGATTACTGTAACTACTAAGCCAAGAAATTCTACCTTCATTTCAGGGCCACCAAAATCCCGTTAAGCGAAACAGAGAGGTAGCAATTCCAAATAGAATGTTATTGCAGGTCCAGCCCCAATTCCATTCCCATTCCTCCATTCCATCACCACCCCCAGTACATCCATTACCACCACCTGCCCATTAATATTGCCATCAAAACTATCCCTGCAAAAAGCAATATATGCATTATATTAAATTTTTCTCTAAAAAATGTAATTAATAAGTAAAACTAAATATTACCCTACATAATTATTAAGTCCTCCAAGCAGGGGCGGAACTATGCTTAGTTCCACAGGTGCTCCGGCCCCCAAAGCTAAAAATCTCCATGTATATATATATATATATATCTAATTTTCATACGAGCCCCTCAATTTTCACATGAGCCTCTTTATTGTTTTTCTTTTCTTTCCTTGGTTTGACAAAAGCCCTTGCATGAATTTGTTGTTTTAGCTAAAATAAACAGATTTGCAGGTGTAAATTCGCACCATATACTGCAATTTTTGTATCACTTCTTCTAGATTACCTCTTCTTTTTTGTTTGACTACAGTGCCTCTCCAAAAATCTATTAAATGAGCTAATGTCATTAAATTAATGGAATTACATTTTTTTTTCCTTTTAAAAATAATTGATCTGACACTATAATTATGTTTGAACGTGAAACATATTTGTATATGTGAAATTATAGTTTGATATATTGGAATTAAGTACTTTTCCATTTTAACCTCCAAGTTCAAACATATAGTTCCGCCCGTGCCTCCAAGGGTGACAAAACCTTCTTGTTTTAAAGAAGCATAAATATTGTTAAGCGAGGAAGGTACTGCAAAACCTATTAAACCTTGAATGGCGACGATGAAAGAAATTTCATAGTTACATCAATTTCCATTATTAAGAAATTTTTGTTGTTGCAAGAGTAATAAACCAGATCCTCCTCTTTTTTGCACGTGTTAGAATAAGGCAAGTATGAGTTTGGAATTACAATTGGCATTGAGGAAAGAGAAATTGTGAGTAGGTGTTTGGCATTGCAGTGAAAGAAATATAGGTTTTGAAACTTCAATTTTTTTATGAAAGAGCTCCGATCAACGCAATAATGAGGATCAAACAAATGGAATTGGTGCAGGGTTGTTTAGAGGCAACACTGACAGAATGGCAGTGTGCCACAATTGAAGTCAAAAATACTCTATCGGCTGAAAAAATAGTTGTATTTCTATTTTCATAAAAATTAAGAAAAATAGTTAATTTAGTTAAAATATTAATTTTTATTTAATATTTTTAATAAATATCTTTTTTAAATAATTATTTAGAAAATAATTATTATTTAATTTTTTATTATTAAATATTAAAATTAATAAAATTTTATTATTCAAATATAAAGAATTATAATTTTATTATTAATTAATATGCTAACAACTCAGTTCTTTTATTATTTGATGAGGAATGTAAAAAAATATATGCATATTTTAGTTAATAATATGATAAAATTAATTAATGATTTGTTAATAAAAATATAGTATATTAATGATTAAATATATTAAATAATAATATATTAATAAATTATTAAATTAATTATTCTTTGAAAAAAAAATTACCTAAAATTTAAAGCGGATGAAAAAAAAAATGAACAGATAAAATATAAAAAATTACTAAAAGTGGCTTAAAATCGAGGCAGAGTTATGATTTCCAATTTAGGATTTGGTCTTTTCTATTTGATTTTTACAAGAAGCTATATGGTCCGAAAGAACCATCATAAGTTGTGCAAAATTCTCTAATAATAATAATAATAATTATTATTATTATTATTATTATATGCACCTACGAAGTGTTTACACCATTTAATATTTAAAATTAAAATTTTTTAACATTTACTTATTTTAAATTATTTAATTATGCACGTTTTATAATTTTTAATTAAATTAAAATTTTTTAAAACAATTAAATACTAATCTAAAAAATTAATTATATGAATTTAATTATATTTTAACATTTTAAATTTTAATTAATTATTTAAAATTACTGCAAAGTATTATTTGTAGATATCTTTCTTATGTTGAATTGAACATTAAAATTCTAATAATTAAATGTTTTAAATCACACCTATTTGCCAATTGAATTATACCTTAATCTTATACTCATGCATGTTTTATATAGACAAAATAGAAGGAATATAAGGACAATAATAACTGATTGTTAGTTGCAAGAATGTCTCTTTGTACCAAAAAAGGATGAAGAAGTTACTAAAAATGATATTATTATACAAATATATAAATTTTAGAATAGTTAAAGAAAGAAGGTAGTTAGTTTCAATGAGATAATTAAATAATAAATTACATATTTAGAAAACAAGAAAATTAAAACAAACTTAACTTAGATATTATAATATTAGTTGGCCAACTCCAAATTAACCTTACAATAAAAGAATTGAATTGGTTTTGCTGTTTAGAAAAATTAAAGAAAAAATAGAAAACAGAGTTCCAATCCTAAAACCTTTGTTACTAAACCAAAAAAAAAAATAACAGAAAGAAAGAAACAGAACAGGAAATCTTTATGCATTGGAGGGTAACAATAAAAAGGCTAAGCCGTCTTCTCTTTCTGTTTGGCTCTCTCTAAAGAGGAGTTCCAGAGATGAAGTTTTTCCATTTGAAAAGATATTGCCCTGCACGTTAATGGTTTCTCTTAAAGACCTTGCCTTTGTGCTTTGAATGTTTCTTCTCTTTTCCTGCAAAAAATTAAAAAAAAAAATAAAGAAAAGTTGAAATTTTTTAAAAAATCTGTCATTTTCTTGATTAAACAAAAACTTATTGTGATTCATCACCAACCACTATTATTTCTATTCCATTTCTTTGTATGACTTCTGGAGTTAGCTTAGACAGTTATGACAGCTGGGAGTTTCTGTGGTTTGAAACCGTTGTTGTTCGGTCGCAAACCTTCAAGATTTGAGGTAATGTTCTTGTTCATCTGTAACTATCTTTATATACATATGAATATGATATGATTTAAATATATTGTATATAGGAAATTAATTTTGTTTCAATATCGCATTTAAAACATGGTTTGTTTACCTTCATGTTCATATCCAGCATCTTCCCATTATTATGAAAATGCTAATTGAGATTTTTGTCCTTCTAATACAGCCATTGCATGTAACTCCTCCTTTCAGTCTCCAACAATGATTTTGGTTTTGAAAAAAATAAAATTTATATTTGCTCATTTTCTTCATTATCATGATTTTTCCTGCCACATATTATCCAAAACTGTTACATTAAAAATGTTTCATGAGCATGTAATGCAAGTCAAATAGAATTTGCAATGAAGCAAGAGATGTGGCTTTTATAGGGAGACTGCAATAGCCATCTAAGTATCTTGACAATGATTAATCAATTCGCTTTAATGATCATGAATGCATATAGTCATATTATAGAAATGATTTCATTTTGAAATGAAGAAGGTTGTTACTATCTCATGAATTCATCCTGATAAGATCATGCAAACTTGGAATTGATGAATTTTAATAAAATAGGAAATTCTGAAATATATGCATATGCTTTGTGTTTTTCTTTTGGTATGTAATATATGCATATGCTTTGATATTGAAATATTAAATCTCCTTGATAAGTTATGTGGTGTTGGGCTTAGCAATAATGACAGAAAAAAGAATATTGTAGCAGATATTAAATAGCGCTCGCTTACCAAAGAGTCAGAAGAACTCGTTGAAAGGACCAAAGATGGAACGTTCACGTCGATGTACAGGCAATTTCATCCTGATGATGGAACTTCGGAAGAAGATCTTTACCTTCAGGGACATTATTGACCTGCCACCATGTGATGGCACTGAAAGCATAACTGAAGTAACAAAACTCACCTTCCTCTTTGCAGTAACTAAACTTAAAAATATAAGGACTACCTGTTGAATCTCAAACCTTTTGTACTCTTGCAGCTAATCACAAGAACCATGAAAGATCTGCACAAGGTTCACCCTGAAATCATATCCAGAAGTCAGCTATCAGAAATTAAAGGAGCAAGTAGTGACAAGGTTAACCATTTTGATGCATCATGAATTAACTTCGAGTAATTGTTGAATGCTTAGAGGTCCAAGTTAATCAACATGCGTATTCGAACAGGTTATTGACTGCTTCTGTGAGGCATTGAAATCTACTGGAGATTCATGGATGCTGAATCAAGAATGGTTGGACAAAGTGACATCTGATAAATTTAACAGTAATGATAAATTTAATTCAGAAAAGCTTGGTAAGTTATATAATTTATTCGGAATGTAGTTGGCACTATATATCGTTCTGATTTTTTATTTTTATTTTTGCATCCTTTTGGATCCTGAACAATGAAAACAATCTCATTAGAAAATTCAAGAAAGAGCATTTCAGAATTTGAAGTCTTTCGGTTCTTTCTTCTTGAAATTCACAGCATTCAAATGAAACCTATAAAATTTTGAATTTTGTTGGTCGATTGCGATAACATTTATTTGTTGTTGTTGCTTCTCTTGGCAGTTGATATGGCACTGACAATGCTCAATTGCATAATTAACATATTGAAAGAAAAGTTTGATATGATGGATGACGATGACAGGCATAAAAATAGTCTACAACATAGTTCATTTGGTAAAATTTTGGTTGGGTCCTATTCAGAGAGCAACTCCTCATGTTGTGCTTCTCCTGTCACTCCAACATCTGTTCTTCCACCACAGTTTATGGGTTTTCCTAGTTCTGATGAATTTGCAAATAGTTCTAGCTCGTCATCTCTTCTTCGGTCTTTGAGAATTCAAGCTGTGGGGAAACTGAACCCAATCTGCATAAAACGCCTCTCATTCCATGTGCCTCCAAATGTGGGAGCCCAAGACTGCAGCATGTTGACGTTGAAGAATAATGAGGATGAAATAATAGCAGAAATGGAAGCAGAGAGCAAATCAACAACTCTGAAGAATGCAGATGAAGAATTAATCTTTGAAATGGAAGCTAGCAGCAACTCTGAAGTAACAAAAGCCACAAATGTTGATAATGCTAGAGATTGCAGTATAAATGGATTGCCAGAGATTGTAGCAATTAAGACAACTGCAACCACTGAAGTAAGTAGCAACTCTGAAGTAGCAAAAGCTGCAAATGTTGATGATGCTAAAGACTGCAGTATGAGAAATGGATTACCAGAGATTGCAACGACTGAGACAACAGCAACCTCTGAAGTCAGCAGCAACTCTAAAGTAACAAAAGCAGCAAATGTTGATGCTAGAGATTGCAATACCAAAAATGGATTACCAGAGATTACAATGACTGAGACAACTGCAACCACTGAAGTCGAGAAGTTGTTAATGTCACCAGCTACATTGTCACCAAATGTAGCACCAGCTTTACCACCTGTTCCCTTACGGGTACCACCACCCATTATACAGGCCAATGTAGGAGCATCATTGCCACCATCAGAATCATTACCACCACCTATTTTGCAACCAAATGTAATAACCCCACCTCCAACTCCACCACCAATTCTGCAACCAAATGTAGTAGCCACACCTTCAACTCCGCAACCACCACCGATTGTGCAGAAACCAACACTGGTTGCCCAATTACCACCTTCGCCTCCACCCCCACCACAGCCACAACTACCCATGTTACAGGTTAATATAGCAACAACAGGTGCCCCACCACCACTATCACCCCTGCCAGAACAACCACCAACACCACCACCGTCCCCAGTGTCACAACATAATAGAGCAGCAGATGCTCTAACGGCAGTGCCAGCCCCACCCCCACCACCACCAATGACATCAGGAACAGTAACAGCGACACTTCCACAACCACCCCCTCCACCACCCAAGACATCAGGAATTGCAACAGGATTACCAGCTCCACCCCCACCATCCATAATGTCTTCGACAGGATCAATGCCATTGTCACCACCACCACCACACATGTCGCTTGCAAATGGAGCTGCTCCACCACCACCCATCCCACTTGCAAATGGAACTGCTCCACCACCTCCTCCACCAGGTGCAGGAAGATCTTTACGTCCCAAGAAAGCACAGACAAAATTGAGGAGATCAAGCCAAATGGGTAATTTGTATCGGATTCTCAAGGGGAAGGTAGAAGGAGCAAATCCAAAAGGTAAATCATGCAATGGAAGAAAGAGTTCAGGTTCAAGCAGTGGTGGCGGCGGAAAGGGAATGGCTGATGCACTAGCAGAGATGACAAAGAGGTCTACTCTTTGAAGAACTCAAACGCTAAATTATGATAGATTAACTTTATTTCAAGGTCACTATTTAAGAACTTGAGCTATATATCTTCTTAAACCCCGTCTCTTTTGTGTCTCAGATCAGCATTTTTCCAACAAATTGAAGAAGACATTCAAAAGTATGCAAAGCCAATAGCACAGCTAAAGAATGCCATCAGTAATTTCAATGCTAAGGACATGATGGAGCTGATAAAGTTTCACAAAGATGTTGAATCCATCCTTGAGAAATTAACTGATGAAACACAGGTTACTAAAACAGAAAAAACTATCCATTTCAGTTCCACTATTGCTCAAAAGTTATATGTTCCATTCCACAATCAGATCATCAATTCTATATGTCTCAGGTGCTTGCAAGGTTTGAAGGTTTCCCTGAAAAAAAGTTGGAAGCAATGAGAGCTGCAGTTGCACTATATGCAAAATTGAATGGAATAGTGACTGAACTACAAAATTGGAAGATAACGGCTCCCTTGGGGCAATTCCTTGACAGGATTGAACGTTACTTCAATAAGGTAAGTTTGTTATAGGTCTTACTAGAAAATATTTCTTTTCAAATTCCAAAATTTTATAAAGCTAAATGAAAGAATGCCATGCCTATATACATTCAGGTCAAAGGAGAAATTGACGCCTTGGAGAGAACCAAAGATGATGATGCCAAGAAATTTCAAAGTCAAAACATTCAATTTGATTTCCATATCCTCGTACAAATCAAGGAAGCAATGGTTGATGTTTCCTCTAGCTGCATGGAATTGGCACTCAAGGTAAGTAACATTGTGTTCTAAGATAGATATCAGGACAATGGTTAACATTTTGGATTTATTCAGGAAAGGAGAGAAACAAAGGAACCTACAAAAGCTAATACTAAATTGCTTTGGAGAGCTTTTCAATTTGCATTCAGAGTTTATAGTTTTGCTGGTGGACATGATGAACGTGCAGACAAGTTGACAAGGGAATTGGCTTATGAAATAGAGACTGATTCCCAGAACGAGTAATTATTTAGTGCAAATTGAACTAAACCGATGGCATGTCTTCAAAGAAAATATAAAAAAAAAAAAAGGAAAGAAACCCATTATAGCAAGTGTTATACACTACATACTATGAGAAACATTTCCAGTAAAATGATCTCGATGAAGCATGAATAGGCACTTCTTTTGCTTTGATTTTGAGTAAATAGGACTTCAATTCTAGCTATAATACTCCCATGTGTAATATATACATAAATAAATATTTTTTTATATGTAATTTTGGAGTTTTACAAAGTTAAGTGACTGGTCGTTTAATTTGTTAATTTTTTTTTTTTGCAACAGTCACTTATTACAATAAGTAAAAAATAAAGGCACCATTTCAAACATTTAATTCTTGTTCTTTTTTACTTCTCTCTATGTATTTCACGGTTTATCTTTGCATTGCAGCACAACTACTCTTACATGCAAATAATAGTTGCACAATTAAATCTTGAAAAATGAAATGAAATTTCAAAAACAACAATTTCTAACGATAATTCTAGGTCATTTGCTAATACCCATTTTAATATCTTGTTTCAAGATGGTGAATGTATTATTCACAGACATAACAACAAGCATGTGGTGTGCAAGTGCAAGAGCTTGCAAACACAGAAGTCCATATATTTTTTTGGTAATAAAGGAAAGGCGAAAAAAGCCTACATTAAACACATTCTAGGGTAAGAGATACCACATATATCATATAGAAGAAGACTAGTAATTCTGTGAGGAGCATCTTCAAAATAGTGCACACCAATGCCAAGTGTAGAGCCCAAGCGCGCAAGACAATCCACACTGTAGTTGGTCTCCCTGAAAATGTGCTTGACACTCACAGTCCAATCTTTTCTCAATAAATCCTGAATGCTACGAACCGAACTATATCAATTTGATCCAACCATCAAGCTATTAATAAGATGAACTACTGCCATATTATCACATTCAACAATAGCATTTCTAACAGCCATATTCCATGCAAGAGACAGGCCCTGATATACTCCCCAAAGCTCCGCCATTGTTATTGAGCATGCTCCCAAATTAGAAGCAAAGCCTCCCATCCAAGCACCCGTATGTGATCTTAGCAAACCACCTGCAGTAGCAAGTCCCGTTGTGCCACAGACATCAGAATTGATTTTACACTGCCCTTCATTAGGTAGTGTCCATCCAATGCAATGAATATTCCTTGTGACCATACCACCATTTCCATTGATATCCAATTGCTGGGCTGTCTAAGCAAGTCCATATATTACCAACGAGATGACGTTGAATTATAGAGAGTGGACTGATTGCGGTGTCGTTTTCGATTACAATTCGTAGCCCTGCTGTTGTTGGGATAGAAAGTACTGAGGTAAGCTCCCGGATCCAACCATTTGGGCCTCATGGACCTATGTAATTTGGATCTCTAATCTTCTTTCAAAGATATGTTTTATGGTTTCAGGAAGTCATGAATTTAAATTTGAATATTTTTCCTTTTTTTTTAGAAATTTCTTATATATTAAAATAGTTTTAAATATATAATATCTTATAGATTAGGAAAAGTTAATTACAAAAGCCCTCATGAATTTTAATATCAATATATACTTTCATCTTTACTATTTCAAAATATAATATTATTCTATACAAAAACATTTTAAGTACTAAAGAATTTTAAAATTAATCATTTTAGAAATAAAAGTGTAATTAATTTTAAAAAATTTTAAATATCAAAATGTATTTTAGTAAGTTAGTAATTAAAGTGTGACAAAAAAAATTACAATTGTATAATTAAAAATTAAAGTATTAATCCATTAACAAATTTTAAAGGCTAAAATTACTAAATTTTAAATAAAAAATCTCAAAATATTTTGTAATTTACCTAAATAGTTTTGAATTCATTGAAAATAAATCCTAAATTGATTTTATTTAAAAGGATAAATTATTATAACACTCTTAAACTTTATTATAATTAATATTTTAGCTGATGTTATTTAAAAATTATCACTTTCAATTCGTACACTATTTTTAATGAAAATTATAAGAGTTTGCTGGATTAAAGTATTCAATAATATAATAATTTAAGAACTAAATATATATTTTAAAATTTGAGGATCAAATATTAGATAAATTAAATTATTAAGAACTAAAATATAATTAATATTTCATAAATTTATAAATAAGGCATCAATTGATTGATTACTAATAAATGTAAAATTCACTAATAAGGTGTGAACTGAATGATAAGATAAATTGGTATCTTATAGTGAGATTTTAATATTTATTTGTGACCAATGCACATATTAAAAAAGATAATTATAAATTGTGAAATAAAATTTAGTCTTATTAATCGTAAAATAAGAATAAGAATATTTATAGTTAAACGAGAAATAAATATCAAACAATATAAAAAAAAATAATTTTATAAAGTCTAATGATAAAAAATCGTATTTTATTCCTAACATTATATATAATTATATCCAAATGTTTTGAAATAGTTTATTATATATTTGATTTTAATTAATTAATTGCAATAATTATATCTACTAGTCAAAAATAATAATATATTTTTTCTTTTAAAAAGGCTTATCTACCTTCCTCATCTAACCTCTCATCCACCCCATCATCTCTCTGTCTCTTCGGATAAAAATGATATTGATGACCCACTATTTCGAAATTAAAATATTCAAATATTGGTAGAGTTATTCAAAATATATAATAAATATTAAAAATTTCTTGTGAATTGAATAAAAAAATAAAAATTTATTTCAAAAAATTCGTTCATAATATTATAAAAGGAATCAGATATGTCCAAAGAGCAAAACAGATAAGTAGAAATTGGGGCATATCTAGCTGAAGGGGAATAGGGTGATTTCATTTAATAATTTGTCTATATGCCATAGCTAATGTAAGTTTTTGCAGGATAAAATGAAGTTTAAGATGTGAAATTATTTAATGCTACTGTATACATGGAAATAGTGAATTAGACGAGGGACATCTTCTATAAATTTAAGTGATAACCGTTTGATTATAAATATAAGGTCAAGGTATAATTTCATGTGCATTGAATAATTCCATAAGTTTAACTAGTTCTTGATGCATGCTTCCAATATAACTTCATGCCCAAAAATTGTTGATTTTGACCCAATTTGAGAGAGAAATTGACCCTTTTCCTATTTGTTTAACTAAATTAGTCCGTAAATTATTATTTTTTTAATCCCTTATAACTGTCTACTGGAAACATTATTTTTTGTAATATTAATTTATTGCTATTTATGGCACAATACGTACTGTATATACCTAATCTAAATTGATTATTAGTTTTAATTTACCTAGATGATCTAAAGAAATAATCATTAATTAATATGTTTTGACTTCAATCATTGGTAAAAATTTTGTTTTCTTAAATAAAATTTCGAATTCGAATTTTCTGAATAAAAAAATAAAAATTGAGAGAATTTTATGTTCTTGTGAATCTCACCGATATAAACTTGTCGGAAAATTTAAAAAGAAAAATTATTTATTATGAAGTGATTAATAATTGGCAAAATTGTAGAGGTGATGCTTTCTTTTTCTTTGACAACTTAATTAAAATTATAATAGAGTATAGGCAAATTAAGAAAATTCCATATATTAATATGAAAGCAAATATCAAGAATATTACATATATAAAAAGCATAGAAGAATAATAGTCTCTTCTTTTTTTTCAATCTCTCAACACCAAACGATTATTATTATTAATTAAGAAGAAAATCAAAAGCGCCAATTGATTAATCTTGAGCAAAGTCAATTTTGATGGCACCAATTTTAACAAGACCTTTACCATACTTAGGAACCAAAGTTACAACAACATTATCATCATCTTCAGCTCCCAAATCTTCCAACAAATCAGTAAGTCCTAATCTCAAACATGTCTTCATTTTCTTTCCATGTTTATGTTTATGAGGCACATTCACAAAACTTCCAGCAAATTCAGACTTGTCCGGTCCAGTACTAGGCGAATCATCTTCATCATTAACATAAACATCAAATTTAACAATTGTATCTCTTTCAAATTCAATCCCATCAATAACTAAAACTTCCTCTTCTTCTTCTTTCTCTTTCTTGCTTCTTGATTTCTTTGGTCTTGAAACCATAGTACTTATCACTTTATCCAATACTATAGGAAATGAACTTATTGGTGTTAAATTTTTATTAATTTCAGCAGCTTGTGCTACTTGCCCATGATGATGAAAAACCTTGTTAACCTTATCAGCTGCTTTCTTGAATATTTTTTTTGGTTTCGGCCTTGATTTAAGCCAAGGAATTTCAACATCTTGATAAACATATCCGAGTTTTCTATTATCGATACAATCTTTAACTTTAACGCGAACAAGGTTAGCATTTTCGTCGTAGAAAAGAAAAGCAGTGTTAAGCCAATCAGGATCAGTAAACTCCTTTCTTTTGCTTCCTCCTAATGTTTTCCATATAGTCCACATTCGATCAACATTCAAATGATGAGCAAAAAAGATTGGATCTCTTCCAGCAGAGTAAAAATTGCCCATATCTTCAAGATTTGGCTGAGTGTTATCCCCAGTCCAGATATGAACAGGACCATGTGGGATATTCTCAATCGAACCCGCTCCAGGGTCAGGTTCATCACCAGCACGATAAGCATCACCAAAAAAGAGCTTAGCGGTCTTACCGTTAGACACCATTTGCCTATACATTATTGTAAGGTTGCTAGATAATTGATCTTGATTGGATGTAGGGTTTTCAGTGCCATTATAATCAAGATCGATTAATGTTGGAGGTTGATGATTCTTGTTGCGGTATTGATCATAAAGTGGGGACTTTGGGTTAGAAAATATTGTTGGTAGTTGCATTCCGGCTGGAGAATCCCAATTCCAAAATGGTAATGCGAAAGTTGGATCATTAATTAATTTACCTAAAATTTTTTCATGGAAATAAAGATAATATCTATGGAAAGGAAAGAAAAGCCAAGAATTGTGAACTTGAAGGTCTAAGTCTGGAAACCCTACTTGATGATAAGCACCATCACAATAAGCACAATGAACATTAGCTTGTTGTTTAAAGCTACGTGGATCATCATCAGGAAGAGCTTTCATTAGCTCCACAGCTTTAGAATATTTGGCTAAGTAATCATCATCAATTAAATGAACTGCAGGTCTAATACGTAATGGTGAATTTGAAGAAGGGAATTTGAAATCCAAGATTTTTGTTGATGGAGGAGGGCAACAATCTGTAGGTTTTGCACCGGTAGGCAAGTCTGCTTTGCCACATTTGCTCAAGTCTGGAGCTGAAATTGGCTTAGCAAAGGCAAATGTGTCATTACCAAGGGTGGTTGCACCATAAAGGCCACCTAGACTAATTAGAATATCTCTTCTAGTTATAGGGTTTTGGTTATCTTCTTTTGTGACTGCGCATGAAATTGGAATTTTAGGAATTGCATAGGGATGGTTTTTAATTTTTTTGGCTACTAAAAGTTGGCATGATTTTGGACAGAAAGAGGAGGTGGAAAGAGTGGGGGTGGTTTTGGAAGGGGAGAAGGAATTCATGGTTGGGTTTTTTGGGTGTTAAGGTAAAGATTAACCCTTAACTAAGGTTTTATAATGAAATGGGTGTAGACCGTAGACTATTTCTACATAATTTCTATGTATTTTGTTATGTATTCTTTATAGACACGTTGTCAACTATTCCAAGTTGATATATTTGGCAGAAAAACTGTAATACAATTACCTATAAACTTTGATTTAGTGACATAATATTTATCAAGATTTAGAGTTTGAGTTTCAATTGAATTCAAATATTTATATTTCAAACTTAAAATTTTATAATTTTAAGTCAAAACTTATTATATAAATTTAAATTTTAAATATAAGTTTTTATTATGAGAGTTTATTTTTTTAATATTTTTTGAAAGAGAATATATATATATGTGTATATATTTATTGAAGTGTTTCTCTAAATAACTAGAAAATAATAATAATAAAACACAGTATTATCCACATCCCACCCGATAAATATTTGGGAATTTATTTTAATTGTAAAACCAATTAAGGAAAATTACTATATATATATTCAAAGGTTAATTAGTTCATAATATATTTGAAAAGTTTGAATATTTTATCGGAAGAAGGAAATTAGGGCTTGCATGAGCGCCCAGACACTCTATCACTTCCAAGCCTGGCAATTTTTTCATATGATCATATGCATGTATAAAATGTCGTGTAAAATTAAAATTCACTCCTCAATATTAACAAATAAATATTTTTAGCTCTTCTATTAATCTAAATAACACCACAGAAAAAACTACCCACATAATTTTTATCAGCAAACATTACTATTTCGTGGATAATATATTTTATTCACATAATACTAATAGAAAAATATAATTGGAAAAAATAGAATATACAAAAATATAATTAAATAATTATAATCACATATTTTTTTTTATCCTTCATTTAATTCATATTCAATTTACATATATTTTTTATTCAATTTATTTAATTCATATTAAATTAATAACATATTTTTTTTCATTTTAATTAATTCATATTTAATTTATCATATATTATTTTTTTCAATTCATTTAACTCATATTAAATTAATTATAAAATTAAATAAAATACTAATTTTTAATTGATTAAATATTATTTATTAAATTATAAATATTCTCTTTATCTAATCTACTATGCAAAGAAGATATCTTAATGAAAGGAAAGGAAAGGGGATAAAATACTCTTTTACCTAAACGTGGTAATTATAAAATATATAATTATTAAAAAAAATTAGAACATTGAATTATTAAAAGAAACTAGATCAATTAAAAGAGAATTAATTTTTTCATCATCATGTCCTACTTTTTCATTTTCTTTAACTATGGTTACGACCTAAATTATTTTTATTTTAAAAAAAAAGTTAAATATTTTTATACGTTTTATTAGCAAATAATTTCATTTAAATATATTGAATTCATTATTAACTTTTTATGTATATATTTAATTAGTGATGAGTTCAATAGTGATTTAATATTCACTTTATTGTATAATTATATTGACTTTATTGTATATATTTTTCCACTTTATTGCATTTTATTGACTTCATTAATATAATAATATTTTCTTATTTTTTTATTTTCTAGATAATAAATTTTTCTTGAAAAAACTATATATAGTTTACAATAATTAATAATAATAATAATAAACAAATATAATTAATTTGATACAATTCCTAATCTAACTTGTACAAATAATTCTATTTATACCAAAATATTTATGTATATAAAACAATCTAGATAATCAACTAATTCACATGGTCTTGTAGTTTTTTAAATTATTTTTTAGTTTATTTTTTATTTTTATTTTTTTGAGACGACTGCATTAAAAAAATTTACAAATCTTTTAACATGGTTATATAATATTATTATTTTTCAATGTTTTAAAATTTCCTAATAAAAAATTTATTGAATAAAATAAATATCAAACATCATAACTAACAAAAAATACAAAAAAAAAAAAAATCAACTGTCTCAATTATCAATTATCAATTCTCAACAACATTCAACATTCATAATTAGAAATTTTTCTTTTTAAAATTTTATTTATATAAAATATATATATTCATTTAATATGCACGTGAAAAAAAAATTTTAAAAAATAATTATTAAATAAAATGGGAGTATAATTTTTTTACTCATATAAAAAAAAATTTATATATGATTAAAATATAAATATATATGTAAATTTTATTTTTATTTGAGTAAGATGAATAATATTTTGCTTAATAATTTTTCACATATAAAATGGTGATTATAGAAATACCAACACGAATTAAGATTTCCATGTGATTTTATAGTCTTGTTCTAGCCTCTAAACCAGTGGGCTGAAAACCATTACAGTCTACAAGAAATAAAAGAAAATAGAGATATGAGATCACATGGGAGCTATAAATTTTGTGGTTGAGGTCGGTTGAACACATCAATTTTTATTGTATTAACTTTTTAGAGTTGAAAAAAATTTTGTAAATTTTTTAAAAATTATAATATTATAGTATTATTTGTAACGAATTCAATAATATATTTTTCATATAAAATAAAAATATATATTAGAAATATATTAAATTTAGATCATTAAATTTAAATGGTTTAGATTTAATATATTTATATTATATTTTTTGAATCAATTTAATTTTTATTTTATATAAAAAAATATATCATTAAATTCGTTACAATAAATACTATAATATTATAATTTTTAAAAATTTTTACAAAATTTTTTAGGCTCTAAAAAATTAACTCAATAAAAACTAATATATTTTTCAAAAATCAACCTCTCAACCCAAATTTTGGTCAATGAAGCAATCTAAACTAATGACCAAATCTCAATGTTAGAATTACTTAAAATTAAGTTTTCTAAGTAATAGTAATCAACTTGAAAACTATGACAAGCAAATCATAAATGGTCTCCAATTCTGATTCCGTATGAAGAATAATTAACATTTTTATATATGCAGTACACCTAACGTGAACAATAAGTCTAAATTCCCTTAATACTAAAAAAAAAACATGATTTCATAATTGTTTTACCCATATTAGAATTCCACTTATGTTGTTATTTTGCTGATTTTAGCTGATAAAATTGAAATTTCCCTTCAATTATTGAATTTTCGCTTCACACCTAATATTGAGCAATAGTTAGAAGCTAATGGTAAGAGTTTAATTCCTTGCTAAAATAGAAAGATATTTTAATTGACTTTGTTAAAGAATAATCCATGCGTACTGAAATTTACTTCTTTATTTTCATGACCACTGATTTTGATTTATCACAATTCATGAATAAAAAAAATATATATAAAAATTGAAATAAGAAAATGAAAATTTACACTTGTATTTATTATTTCTTTCGTGCCAAAATATTTGACTCTCTTATTTTCCTCACAAAAATTAAAAACATAATAAATAAAATAATATTTTATTTATTAAATAGTTGAAGGGGAAAAATTAAATTTCAACTTTAGAAATTTATTTGAGAGCATAGAATAATTGAGAGACTATATATATATATATATATATATATATATATATATATATATATATATA
>CANXYC011199838.1:0-17842 GCA_948193065.1 Aleurites moluccanus
TATTTATAAATTTCTATAAATATAATATATAAATATATATATTATAAAAAAACAAAAATTACTATATATATATATATATATATATATATATATATATATATATATATATATATATATATATATATGAACACATGGAACAAATAGTAAGATCATAATTAAGCGATAAAAAGATAAAAAAATTGGGTCATATCACATTAGGAAGCAAAGACTATTTATATATATAGCATACTTCTACGCATATTAGGATTAGAGGCCATTTTTAGGTGTACTCCCCATATATTAACATAAGACTGATCAAACATTATGGCTATGATTAGTTTACCTTTTCCTAACTAGAGTCCACATGATCATTGTACACAACGCAGATGAATTTTAACCCCTTACTCTATCGATTGGGTATTTATGTCATTTCACCTTGTTGTTCACATAAATACTCAATTTTCATTAGGCTTAACAATAGAAAGAATCATTTGGAATAAAAAATATATATGTGTCATTCATTTCAGCCAAATCAAAGGAATGGAGCATTTATTCAATAATTGAATCAACATGCATAAGATTTCAATGAAACTATAATAACAATTTATTATGAAGGATAGCCACTCAATAGATTTAATATAGTCACTGGTTATTTTGGTCAATCAATAGAGGGTGCTTGATCAATATTACAATGTAAGAAAGAACAAGTGATTAATTTTATCATTTTAAGGAAATTCAATAAGATTATGGTATCAACATGTTTGACCACTCAAAGGGTTCACATAGACAATGGTTCTTTTGGTCATTTATTAAGGTACTCATAATCAATTTAATAATATAAGGAAGATCAAAGAATAAACTCAACCATTCAAAATAATGTGTCAAATGCATAATTCTATTAGGGTTCGTCCAAATAAGAAATTCATAGAAACAAAGCCAAAACATTTTGCCACTCATACAAGGCAGTAAAAATGGAACATTTAAAGGATGAATGGTTTGGCCATGGCAAGAATTCAACCAAAGAATATGCACAAGATCATTTAGCCAACACTACAAATAAGGAATATGTCACAACAAAATTATATTAGGATTCAAATAAAGAATAATGATATATTTACTATTCCCCTTAGCTATTAGAATTCCAAAATCAAAGCTCTAGCTCCTTATTCAAAATAGGCAAAAATGATGATCTACATCAACTCCACCACTTATAGCACCCCTTTTGGAACCTACAAATTCAATTATACTTGATTTAGGATTCACACAACATAAAATTTCAGAAATTAAATCCTAATTAAGTTAATTCCCCTCTAATCCTAATTCTAGGGTTTACGACTTTGAAACCCTAATCCCTAATTCACATACTTCCATGTATTTTGCTCAAATATTCTAAATTATTAGTTTTTCTATATATAGAAGTCATAAAAATTAGATTTAGATTAAATTTTATGAATTACCTCAATCAAAGAGATGAGTTCTAATGAGCTTCTAATGGTAGAATTTCCTTTTCTCTCTAGTTTTAGGACTCCTTATTAATTTTCAGATACTTGATTTAACTTGAAAAGGGACCTTAAATCTATAGGTATGGAGATTTCTAGATGGGAAGTAATGGAAATTTGAGAAGAAGATAAAAGCAATTTGAAGAAATGTAGAAGGGAAGGTTCGACCAAATAGAGAAAAAATGGGAGAGAATTCTAGGCTTTGCCATACTTATGTTATTTTTATGATGGTGGTCCCACTATGGATCCCACACTATTAATTATACACAATTTCAAATTTACATTTACTTTCATTACCCCTTTCCAATTATGTCCTATCTAATTCTTACATTAATCTACTAATCATTTTAATTCATATATTTAACTACATTAATAATTTCACATTTACCATTATTTATTTTGTTAAGGTTATTTAAATGCTTAATTTAGGGTATATTGAACTTATTTTTTAAGTTCAATGCTTGTAATCTAATAATAAATTTAATTCCTATTTTTTTCACATACTTAGGCATTTAGGGTATTCCAAGAGTACTTCAAGGGAGTTACATAATAATATCAATAACTATAACCATTAAAATCTATATTTAAGGTTATCCTACAATAACTTAACCATAAAAGCTCAATTTTTATACTTTATCAATCCAAAAAATCACATCTAACCATTAATACAACTAAACTTAATCAAACTATATTTAAAAGAAAGAAAAATAAACTTACTTGCTATTAAACTTCAAGAATTCTAGGAAAAAGTTTAACAGAGTTAGAGTTGGTTTGATGTGATTTTCTTTAATTTATGTCACATCCTAAAACCATATATGTGATGGTCCTAGGACATGGGTAAGCGTAAGGCTACCAAAAATTTATAAAATACACCAATCTAACCTATGACAACAACCAACAACATCTATATCCATTCATAATCTATCATCATAATCACCATCAACCTGTAATATCATTCTGTGATATAACCATTCAAAATATAATCAACTTATTCACCATGGATCAAAAGCAAATGAAGTCCTTTATCCAAAATGAATAAATGATAACCCAAAAGAATATTATAAACCATTCAAATATTATGGAGCTTTAAGAGGATTACATCTCAAAATAACAACAATAATATCCAAAATGATCAGAGTCTATACTTTCAGTTAGCTTCTCAGAGAAAGAAATCAAGAAACTTTATCATCGGTATCTGGACCAACGACTCTAGCACCTGAAAACCACAACAGAATGAGGGTGAGCCTTCAATTCAATGAATTATGTATATGCCATACCTGAGGTTCATAATAAAAATAGAGGCTCGAAAATACCGTCTTTATCCATATATGTAACAAATATAGTTTATATTACAGATATCATAATATATATTCAATGGTTGTATTCAGATCAGAGTTAGAATCATAGATCATAAATTAGAAATTAGAAATCAGAGGTCAGAAATAAAAAATCAAAAATGCCTGCAAGAAATGACACATCATAGATATATATACATATGCATATCGGGTAAAGCAATGTAAATGTTAGAACAACAGAGAAATAAAGCAGGAGTCTGACGACATCCATAAACAAAACATAAATAATACGATCTCCATACAGAGTACATGTGTTTGCACTAATACATGCTTAGAGAAATTTTGTTCCCTCCAAGAAAGATCTTGATACTTTTAACTCTATCAGTTGAGTCACTGGTGCACACAATCCTATGATTTATCTCTCATAGGGAAGATGTTCTGATACTAATACTTACTTGGTTCAGAATATAAGTATTTGCAACAGATGTTCTTATCAATCAATGGATTAGATATCAATAAATATTTCAGAATAATCAAATTATACTATAATAATGAGTGGATTCCAAAGAAATGGGTAGTAATACCAACTCTAAAACATAGCAATGACAACAAGATACATATTTATAGTCAAACAAATTGGTTTCAAGGTATAGCAATTTAGCAATTGCATAGATATGCTCAAAATGAAATGAAATTTAGGTTCAATGTAATAGAAGTAACATATATACATATACAAATATATATATAATATATATAACATATATACATATACAAATATATATAAAGTACATATGCATAACTCACTTCCAACAAAGTAACAATCCAAACTAAAACTCAAAAACTCCTATCAAGCTCCAAATCAATTCATAAATACTTTATTACTCCAAGCCTAGCACATTTCAACAAATCATAAATTTTAGGGTTTTCCTTATCCAACATTACCCATATCAATTTCTTGCAATTAGAGACTTTCTAAAGCTTACTTAGATGGTTCTTAAATTTAATTTAACTATTCTCAAAGAGTATTATGAAAGATTAGAGAAATTGATACTATTCACATTACTATTCATCTTTTGCCCTAATTCTTCCAACAACCAAAGTCCTTAGCTGTAAATGCATATAATATACTCCTCATAATTGATACATAAATATTCTAACAACATATAACCTCAAATCATAATAAAAATTAAGTTCTATAGAAAATACTTATTCCTCTTCAAAAGTGAATTTTGGAGAAATCTTGATTTTTGAAGGATTTAATGATCTTCTTAAAGTGTTTACTTCCTAAAATGAAATATTATTTATGGTATGAAACACTTAGAAGAATGAGTAGAGAATTTTTAGGTTTTAAGATGAAGAAATGGGGGAAAACAGCAGCAAAAATTGGCTAGAAATGAAGTGGTAGCTATTTATAGGGAATAATTACTATTCACGTTATTGTTCACCTAGAGAAGATTCACTTGGCAGCACATCTTAAACCGGCTATATCTTGAGGTACAAATATCCAATTACTTTAATTAGTTTTTTCACTAAAACTAGACACATAAAACTACAACATATCAAAAATTCAACTAAAAATAACTATAAATGAAGTGGTAGTTATTTATAGGGAATAGTTACTGTTCACATTATTATTCACCTAGAGAAGATTCACTTGGCAACACATTTTAAATTGGCTATATCTTGAGGTAAAAATATTCAATTACTTTAATTAGTTTTTTCACTTAAACTAGATACATAAAACTACAACATATCAAAAATTCAACTAAAAATATATATTATAAAATTTATGGTAAATTTTCAAAGAAACTGTCTGATTGCCAGTGCTATCCGGACAGATTTTATTTCCATAACTATATCTATAAATGTGTATATCCAATTGAAAAACTAATTTATAGGCACCTAGATAAAATGTAAATGAACATTTTTCAAATGTTATACTTTGTCCAATTCAGCCTCTAAAGTCCTCAAATTAATTAAATAATCTCAGACTACCTACAAAAGCAGCAACCTAAACTAGTCCAGATCAAGGTGAAATATCTCCTCACAAATATAATATTTTTCAAAACTAACTTACAATAATGTAGATGAGATATAACTCTATAACTTTTATATTTTACACTTTTCCAAATTCTTTCTTTAAGGCTTTAAAAATAAAGTTTCAACATTCAACTCACTTCCAAATCTCAAAATCCTTAAAACCCTTTATAACAACTAATACATTTCTTTTCTTTTCCAAATCAAAACAAACAAAAACTAAAGTCCAAATCGAATCTCAAAGGTTAAAAAAAATATCTAAGTACTTTAAACAAATTATGGTAACAGAAATCAGTGCATAACATAATCAAAAGCAATTATGGATATTACAAACAATTCAAACTTATATAAAAAATAAAAATTTATTATATATACAACTCATAACATATGCAAAGCAAATAGAGGGTATTATAATTTAGGAGAAGAAATGTGTAATTTTAGGTTTTAGAAAGGTTTATGTATATGTTAGGATAAAGAAATATCAATATTTTATAGAGAGTTCTAAAGAAAATGAGTAAAAATAGAAGGGTCTCACCATAGACCAACTTAGTTAGCTTTTTGAAATTTATATAGGCAACGTCCTTTACTAATTGGTAAAACTTGTTACTAGCTTATGAAGTTAAATTTAAATTTTGGACAGAAATAATTTTCACGCTCGTTAAAAATGATAACGCACATTACATCCATGAATAACACCCGTTACCAAAAAGGTAACGATTGTTACAATCAATCCTAATTTAAATTAATTTCAATTGGAAAAAAAAATTACCAAACTCAAGGCTTTTTTCCCTAACTTAATCACTTAGTTATCACTCCAACACTTAAACAATTTCTCTATAAATCAATTCCAAAGACCAATAAAGCTCAATTTCAATCTATATCATGCGATGATCAATCCAAAAACACATAATTATTAATCAACAACACTATAAGCACTTCAAATTCACATCAAAAGCACAAAATGATTCTAGGGTATTATATTATATGAGATTTCTTTTTTATAAAGTGGGTATTTGCTAAGATTAAGTTATAAGTCATAGAAAAATCAATGATGTTTGTCCTTCATTTCTCAAACCAAAGCTAAAAACCTCCATGCACTTTCTCATAACCTTGCTAATCACTTCCTACATGTCCATTTATGCCTCCATCAATGAAAATATTCTATTTATTTGGTACGCTTTGCATTAGGTCGTTCATATCCTCCTAAAACTTTTGCATGCTCCTACTATCTTGTCCAATTTCTGAAGTATAAGCACTAACTATATCCATAACTTCTCCTTCAACAGCTAGCTTAACAAGGATAATCTTACCCTTTACTCTTCTCACCGTTACCATGAAATCTTTCGATATCTTATCTAAAATGATACTCACTCCATTATTGTTCCTCTCATTCCCTATATACCATAATTTGTAGCCTGTATTACTTATTTCTTTACTTTTTTTTGTCCTACCCATTCTGTTTCACAGATGTAAGCCACAATTAATTTTATCTTTTTTTTTTTCTTTTTTTTAATGGTTTCGACAAGTTCCATCAATTTTTCTATAAGAGACCTAATATTCCAAATCTCAACTCTAATTCTCTTTTCAGTCTGTTTCTTCCTGCCTTCCTTTCTATAAGTTATTCTATAATTTGTCTTCCATACTAACTTCTTTACCCACATCTGTTCATAATATATGAACCCTTGCTCATTTAGCACATTTGAGCACCAACATGGGTTGTTGCTTTCAAGGAATGCCCCACACACTTCTATATTTCTCACTACACCCTAAATTTGATGTTAATCAGAGGACACCCTAATGTTTATATTTATTGAATTCATAATAATAAGATGTGATAAAATTTTATATTGTTGTTACCTATAACAATCCTCTTCCTTTATTCGAACTTAAAACCGGCTAAACATGAAAAAATCATACTTAAGTAGAGTTACGTTGTATTGGTATTCTTGAGTATGTATATAATATTTAACATATTAACGCAAAGTCATGATAAAAAAAAAAAAAAAAATTGGCCCCGTAAAAACATTTTTTTTTAACTCGCATTGCTTTATTGGTGGAATAATTCAATTTGACAGGGATTGATAGAATACAGTTGCAATTGTATAATGCTACACTTAAAGGTGATTGGGAAACTGCTGAAAGCATTTATGGTAATGGTAAAGTAAGTTACAATGCAGTAATCACACCGAATGGGGAGACTGCCCTTCATATTGCAGCTTTAGCAGGGCACACACATTTTGTCGAACAGCTGGTAGACAAAATGAATGTAGAAGATTTGGTTGTGAGAACTAAAACTAAAATGATACAAGGAAATACAGCTCGTGTTGAAAACGGGGAGGAGGTTTTTCAAATGCAAAAAGGGAATACAGCTTTGCACTATGCCGCTTTATCTGGAAAAGTTGAAGTTGCAAAAATACTGGTGGAGAAATGGTCATATTTGATATCTTTGACAAAGACCCAAGATTCAGATACTTTTCATTTCACAGGGATCCAAGATTCAGATACTTCACCTTTGTCAGAGACCTCGGATTTAGATACTTCATCTTCGACAGATTCAAATATTTCACATTTGACCGTGACCCGAGGTTTTAATGACACTTTACCAATTTATATGGCTGCCGTGGAAGGCCATAGGGAGATGGTAATGTACCTTTACGAAAGTACTAGATGGGAAACCAAATTCGTCTATGATGATCGCATGGATGTTCTACTCGCACTGATCGACAATGATATATACGGTGAGTAATCTTTTTCTAATTAATGCTTCGTAGGGTTTTATAAATTATTACTTTATTAATTTTTAAATAGTGTGATAATTATTTGAGAAATGTTGCATTATCTTTTTTTTACTTGATGCTTCATACGGTTTTACAAATTATTATTTTATTAATTCTTAAACTGTGTGATAAAGTTGAAACTTTCAAATTTTTTTTATAATACTTATATTTAGAAATGAAAAATAGATATAACATGTAAATTATAGTTTAAAATTACATGTGTGAAAAATGAATGCTTGTAATGTTTATTTAATTTTATTAATATGAATATTCTATTTGGATGAGAAATTTAAATAATTCTTATTAGTTAATGATAAGTTATAATGATATTATTAGTTAATCCAATTTCTAATGATATTAGTAGAAAGGCAAAGCTCTTGAACTTTACTAAACTTAGTTATATATTAAGTCTCATATAATTTTATTGATCATTTCAAGTATTATTTTCATATATATAAAATGCCTATTTAACATCCACCTTAATTGGAATAAATAATTTGACTAAGAAAATCAATAGTTGGATAAAGGAAAGACTTAAATGACATAGTTTTCACAAGCATAACAACTCTATAACAATAAAAAGGCTGTTTGTTACAATACTTTTGAAATAAGTGAGTTATAGATATGAAATTTATTTATAAATAAATATTTATAATTAAATTTTTATTTTTGAAAAAATAATTTAAAATATACAATTTAATTGAATTTCATATTTTTTATTAGAAACAAATCTATAATTGATTTTTTTTTTAATATTCTTATTTCCTAAAATATCTTAGATATAATAAATATAATTAGAAAATTAAATAAATATTTATAATATATTTTAAATATTTAATAAATAAATAATTTGAAATATTTATAATATATTTTCTTCAAATAATTTTATTAAATAAAATTTTAATTTGAAATAATTAAATCTAAATTTTTTATTTAATTTACTAATAAATAAGAAGATAAAATTAATTAAGTTAATATTTAATTTGGACTAGGGTGTATATATATATTTAATTAAGTTGATATTTGGTGAAATTATATGTGGGAATAATAATTTTTATAATTTGGTAACTAAATAATAATTTTTAAGAATTTTTGAAAATTAAATATATATCTAAATAATTTATAATAAATTGAAAATAATTATTTTTTAAGTTTTAACATGTCAAAATAAAATACATTTTACAAAAATTCTATTGACTATTTATTTATAATTTTTAAACTTAAAATGAATATTTTATAAATTTTTAAATATTTAAATATATTTATAAAAAAAAAAAAAGTGTGTTAGGGAGATAATGGGGAGGAGCACTATGTTCTATTTTTGTGATTTCAGAGTCATATTTGTACTTTAAAAAAAAAAGATAATATAATATTTTCACTATAGTTTATGAGCATATTTGCATCTTTAAAAAAAAAAAAAAATATATTATAACAATACTCACTCCATTTAATAAACCTTAACTTACTACTATTACCTTCTTCTTATTTTTCCTAAATCTTATCTTTTTGTGTGAAATTAGAAATTGTAAAAAATAGTGCTTTTGTATATAAAAGTAGGCTAAATTATACATGTTCTACTTGAACTTTCCTATAAATTCACCATCATCCTTAAATTTCAATTTGTTACACAAAAATTATCAGACTTTTATTTAATTACAACATCAGTCCCTATGCATATTTTTCAGCTTTGATCTCACCGGAAGTCTGACGTAACAATCAATTAATAATTTTTGACATTATTTCACATTTTTTTAGGTGCTATGTCAGAGTCCACCCATCTCCACCAAGCCCTCTCATGTGATTCTCCTTTGTCTTTTTTGTCTTGGTCTTTTTCTTCAATTCCATCAAAACCATCAACCCCATCAAAACTCAAATTCTATCAAAACCATCTTCTTCATCCTCACATCTACCAAGTCTTAAATTGATCAAACCAAATTTATAACAAATAACCATTCAAAGTTCAACATTAGCAAAAATGAAATTATATCCAATTATAAATTCAATAAAACCAAAACAAACCAGATTCACAAGTCGAAGATGCAATATCAAGAATATTTTTTTAAAAAAAAATTTAGAGTAGCCATTACATTTAAAAGTTTTGAGCGAAAAAAATAATGTTCATATTTTAGACAAACTAAAAGCAAATTCCAATATTATCAAGCCACCATTAGCTCCATACTTATACTATCTTCACTGTAAAATTATTGGTTAATGATTAAGTAAAAGAGCATACTCGGAGCGATTTGACTAGGAAATCTTTATTAGGGCAAGTGAGTTGGTCAAGTTGAGCGTCGATTTCAAGGACAAGACGCGATGGAGACTCGTCCATTGACTGAGAGAAAGTATGAGAAATAAAAACCTAGTAGTGCGATTGTGACCGAGTGAAAGGAAGCGATAGGGGTGATTTTTGGTGGTTTGTTGTTACTAGCATTCATTCTAATTCTAACACCAAAAGTGGTGGTTCATGAGAGGAAGAACAAGAGGAGAGATTTTGAGCATGGATGATCCTACTTTTGGTGTGCATGGATAGCACATGTTTTCTTTCTCCCACTTTTGATTTGCATTGATCGAGATCCAATGGCATTGAGTTAAATAGGTTTCTCAACAAATCAACAGATCTATTAGAAGAATGCCCAACAGAAGCCACCATTTCAATAATATCAATTATGGAATCTTTACCAAAAGGAAGCTGATGGTGCTGTAGAAATAATTTGAGTTCACAATAAGTCTTGAAATATGGATGGTTTCATAGCCTGAGAGCTCTTTTTCCATCTTTGCATATGAACACTTGATTAGATCCAAAGGATAAGTAGAACAATCAGTAACAATGGAAGTGAGATAGTATAGTTTCTCAATAGTAAAGCCAATAAGCTTACAGATCTAGTGTTGTTGGCTCGAAGGAAAATTGTGGGAGAAGGGAACGGTGTGCACGTAGAAAAAGAGAAAAATGTTAGATAAAAATCTAACATGGCACTTAAAAAAGCTTGAAATAAATGTTAAAAATTATTAATAGATTGCCAGTCAGACTTCAGGCGAGATGAAGACCGAAAAACTGATAAAAGGACTGTTATAGCAATTAAATAAAAGTCTTAGGATTTTTGTGCAATAAATCAAAGTTTAGGATAACGATAAATTAAAAGGTAAGTTCAGAAATAATTGGTATAATTTAACCCACAAAAATACTAAGTCAATTCATAATAAGTAAAAGCAGTAAGTGCTAAGAGGTACATGAAAGAGAAATTCAATATGGAGCATACAATCAGAGTCAATGAAACAAAATTGAGCTTATTGAGCATAAAATTAGGATGAGAAGCCATATCACCTATAAAATAAATAGAAACATCCACTAATTCCTCCTTTAAAACCTTGATGAAACTGTGGATCATTAACAATTCCTGTAGACCTCCACTCATTAAGGAAAAGATCTAGAACTCCAACTATCAATTATTGAAATTAGAATCATCACGCGACCCTCCACTATTGCCACCATCATGTTTGCGACCTACCCAATGCTTCTATTGCCTCCTTCTTGTAAAAGCTCAAGCATGGAAATTTCAACTTAGGAAGAAGGTTGAGACCCCAATTTTGAGGATTTGAAAATGGAAATACAATTAATGACGATAGGACGACTGGGGTTGAAAACATGAGAACAAAATTTTGAATATTGCTTAGCAATGATAGAGCAACAAAGTTAGGCCAAAGTTGTCACTCATTTTTTTTATAACTCAATCTTCTACAACAAATTAATCACCAAAGTCAATGTAGCCTGAAATTCACAAATGAAGTATTATTAGTGATAATAATTTATGTGACAATAAAAAATTGTAAAAGAACAAAAGATTTATAGTAGTACCTCTTAAGGGATGAAAAAGATACTAGACATGGGGAAGAATGTGATGAAGAAGAGTGCAATCTCATTCTCACTAGACCCAATTAAACCCTAAACATTGATTTGCTTTTAATGCTTTTTTATTGTTAATACAAATGTTTTTCCATATCAAAAATAGATGTTTTATGATATTATTTATAATCTTATAATCTTATACACTTACTGTGAAAGAAACGAATAAGAGAGCCCAATATAGACAAATAAAATTATAAGGCTTGATAATCAAATCAAGTAAAGGTGAAGAGTTTTAAGATATATTTTGCTATAAGTAAATTAAAGTACAAGTAAAATTTGCTCGCTAATATAACGAAGTTAATATGACTATCATAGTTAGATTAAGTATTTCAAAGATGATGTATAATAGCTAAATTAATGACAAGGTATTAAAGTGAAACTAATTAGTAATTGACTCTTAGTAGTGAGATGGATTTATTTTAAGAATGAGACTATAATTCAAAATTAATGAATCCAAAAATCATTAAATTTTTTAGTTTCTTTAATGTAATCACTAAAGATCAATTTGTTGTATGCGAATACCTTAAGTTTGATTTTTTTTTTGAATCAGTGGTCATTCTTATAGATTTAAACCAAAAACTCATGATATCGAAATGGATGAGATGACTTGTCACGTCACTCTAGTAACCTGACTAAGCATGTCAAATCACGCTTATTCATTCTAAACTTCTCAGATTTGCAGTCTCTAACACCTTAAGTAAACAAGATTCAGGTCACCTCAACACAAGGCTTTATACTTGACAACTGACTGCAAAGTACGTCATTCCATTGTTCATCTACGGTATGACATGACCAAGAGCTCTCAATAAAAAAGGGCACGTTGCCACTCCAATACTAAAGGTGGGAAGCTTCATAATTACAAACATCTCATTCCTTCCACAGGAAGAGATCTATCATTTTGTGCTAGAGCCAAACACTTAGAAACTAGGGAAAGTGATGGTAACATCTCTATAAACTCACTCAATTCCCTAAAGACTTAGCTTCTTAAAATATAGTCATTAACTTAAATATTAGAGGGCCCACATCATGACTTAAGTTTGACCCTCTAATGCTTGTTTCTCTCCTTTTTCTTTCTCATGCAAGCCACAGATCTAACAACATAGTAACCCAATTCTTAGTTGCTTAGGTCTAGCACCTCCCACTCTAAGTACCATAAGGCATAGGACCCACAAGAAAAAATCCATCAAGCGTTGGCTCCATACGTGGGAACGATGTCTGTGGGTGCAAAGCAACACATCTATGTCCACAATACAACAAATTCTCTTCTTGAAACTCAACTCGAATGGTTGAAATCGATAAGAAAAATAAGGGAATACAAGCATCTTCTAGGGTGTAGCTCTTTAGAAGTAGGTTCTGGATAGCCTTACCCTCAAAAAGCTCTACTCCCCTTGACCCTTATGTGACTACCCTCAAGCACTACATGTATGTTAACACTAGAGTACCTGGGCAAGAGATCTAAGGATGGAGGTAAAGAACTTGTGCTAAGAAAAGAATAAGAAAATTCTAGAAAAGGGAAAACTCCTAATGTCACAACGTATGGTATTATTTGCAACAAAAGTTTAGCCTACTCAAGCGCAAACCTTCCTAAAAGAGGGGGCCAACAGCTATAGAATCTCACAACTACTCGACTAAAGGATTCTTTAAGTTGAAAAAGTATCACAGAAAGCATAAAGACATCTATGCAAAGTGAAGTTAATAAAAAATCTAATAAACTTTAGAAGAAAATCTAAGAGGCAGTAAGACCTCCTCAAAGGCATCATAAGACCTAGCTTGGGTGACGCGAATGACTACGTGTCACGTCCCAAAAATAGAACATAATGGTCCTAGGGTGTGGGATCCGCCTACACAGCCAATACCCATAGAACCCCTGCTATAAACTTACTAATCATATGTAATCATATTTTATTCCCATCTCAATTCCAACATATAATTCAATCCAATAACAAACATTTAATTATATAATCTATAATATGCTAATTAATTAATTTACATTATTTATCTACATATTATACACAATAACTACTAACTAGTCTAGTTAACTATGAAGCTTCTAACATATAACAAAAGAGTCATGTTTAAAGATATTTACATAGTAAGGAAGTTTGGTTCCTTTGAAGAAGAATGAGACCTCAGAACCATTACTATTTATCTCTGACTTGAAAAATATCAATTCACTAAAGGGGTGAGTTTTACAACTCAGTAAATTATAAATATATTAATATACATATAGGCTAGATAAGGAAATGAATAATCCACCAAATGTTTATGTCAAAGAAAACAAGTAGCAAATAAATATACAAGGTAATTGAGGTCATATAATTCTATAAATAGGCTGTATGAAAGAAAAATAAAACCCAACAGATATAGGGTCTCATACTCGTATAAATCTCGTTAGCTATATTCTTAGTAGCTTAAACTCGTGAAATGTGATTAGGTTGATCAGACCTTATAGCTATGACTTAACCCTTCTTAGCTAGGGTTGTAAATATATCAATGAGCATATTGCCGATGGTTCTCACCCACTACCCCATCGGAAGGTAGTTCTGTCATGTTATTGGATATATAATACAACATTGATTATGGTTATAATTAGGATTCTATTCAAGGTCAATGATTTAAGGAAAAATCATGTTTAATCAATCAATTCTTTAATGAACAAACTTGGTATTCAACAAACATATTAACAATGGTGTTACAACAACCAATAAAGTAAATTCACATAAAATGGATTCAATTTTAGAGAGATGAGATATGTTTATTTTCCATAATCATCAATGAGTCAAATGGCTATAATTTCATGGTTAAACATTTGGTGGATTAAAAATTAAATTCTTTAAGGCATGTAATCAAACATATGGTGGACATAATTTTGGGTCCACTTAGATAAGGCTTGGAGGCATATTCAAGTTAATCCATGTAACACATAACAAGCTCACATTACAAGATAGACATTAGGCAATTCAACTCAAACAAAAATCAAGGAGTATGATTAATAATTTAACATGGAAATTTAACTAAAATTCAAGGAAATGAGACCAAGGCAATTTGGCCAAAATGGGCAACAAAGGGGGAGGGTTCTATAATTTTAGGCAAATATATTTTCATGCATAATAATATAAATATAACTCACCTTAACACTTGACTGATTTAAAAATACCTTAGAAGTATCAAAATTCAACTTATTCCAACTTTCCCTTCATCACAATCATCACCATTCTTTCTTTGATTACTTGTTTCTACAATATATATTTAACATGTTTTAGACTAATTTTAATATGAAAAATTATAATCTAAGCTTAATTTGAATTAAATACTACCATATCAAATTCTAGCTTTTGGCATAATCTCCATTTTAAGTTCTAATTAATCTATTGCTTAATATATACTTCTATTTACTTAAATAATCACTTATAACTATTATTCTAGTCATATTTAATGGAAAGAAAGTGAAATTAAATAAATTACCTCAAAGTTTTCAATTTCTCCAACTTAGCTCCTTTAAAGAACTTGAACTCTTTAAGGTTTTTTTTTAATGGAAATTTTTAGTGTTTATAGTGTGTTTAGGTGTTAATTAAGAGGTATGATCAAATAGGATTAAGTTTTGTAAATGTTAGATGGAAGAAATTTGGAGAAAGAAGAAAAATTGGAGGAAATGGAGTGAAGGGTAGGTTCGGCCACCCAAAGGAGAAGAAGAAGAAATTTTGGGCCCTTTTTAGGATTATTAGATATTTTGGGTAATTTTTTATATTTATAATTTAGCCCTAAACTTTCATTATTTACAAATTGACTCCAAATTTTTTAATATTTACACTTTGATCCCAAAATTCATTTTAATTACTACTAGTTTCCATAATTTATTTGTCATATAAATTTTAGGTCTCATAATTAATTTGATAAAATTCTATGTTTAATTAAGTAATTTAGGTATAAAATTCGAAATTTAGGTATTAAAATATTATTTTACCTTAAACTGTATATTTAGGTATTAAATTATTATTTTACGTCTAACTGTCTAATTAAAAGCTATAAAGTCAATTATACTGATTATAAGGTCTTATGTGTAATTATCGAAAAATTCTAAGTATTACACTACGGGGCACAAAGTCCTCTAGCTATAGACCAAAATAAGAACTAGATTGCTTTTTATACAACTTGATAAGTAATAGGCATTACCTTATAAAAATTTAGCAAATTTTAGATAGAGAGTAATTTTACGTTAGTTACCAGCGAGGTAACGCTCGTTACTGTTCTTTTCACGAGTGTTCCAGATGAGTAACGGTTGTTATCTTTAAAATTTCAGACAAAAAGAAAATTAACGGGCATTACTGAACCTTCCACGTACATTATGATAAAAAGGCTCCCTTCGTAAGGGATTAGTCACCAAAACCATATTTTAATAACTTCTAAGAACTAAGCCTCCAAATACAAATTTGTAGGATTTTAGTATTTACTTCAAACTCAATCATCTCCCTCACATGATAACTTATGCAGAAAATTCCTAGAATATCAATTATCACAAGCCTCATGGTTCACGTATCATTGATTATCATCATGTCTAACTATCCAAACATGGAAAACATCATAGATCATAACTCTTCTAACAAATGCATGAACATGAACACATAATTATGCATGAAGACACAAGCAAGCAAATAAAAGTTAATGACATGGTCCAAAATAACCTTAGCTAAACTTATCACATGAAAAACAAGGTTTAAAAGTCTTGGGTGTTATTAAAATTAGGTTATAATTCTTTACGTTTAGTGTGTATCCATATATAGAAAGTGGACAATTTTCTTGTGGATTTTCCTTGCCTTTGGGCTTAAAATGGCCCATCATAGTATAAATATTATGATACTATATAAATTATAAAACGATTTATTTCATTTTTAATACTGACTTTCATTATTTTAAAAAATTTAACAACATAAATAAATAAAAAAATCATAAATCAAATGAGATAAAACTCCAATGTGAACTTTTTATGATGGAAGTGACACTTGTTATATACTTACTATGTTTTGATAAAAAAAAAAAATGTATTTATTATGCGAAAAATTAAAATGGACATTTTGAGGAAAAATAATGACAACCAACTTATAATTTGCATTAAATATTCTAAAAGAAACGAAAATTATTACCTACACAAGTGCATAGTCTTATATTATATTATATGCTCGAATAAATTAATGTTAAGATATTTTAATTAATATAATTTTTTTATTTATTTTTTTATTCAATAAAAAGATATCGATATATATATTTTTTCATGTGTTTTTATTTTATTGTAATGATGCATGCATTTGGTATAGATAAAATTTACTCAAAAGAAATAGCAGAAGTGTGAGAAGAATTTAAAAGAGTGAAAATAACTCCACCTGAAAATTAAGTCCTATTGAAGAAAATAAAAGACTCATTTGATAATTAGACTTTGGTTTTAATTAACAATTACATTATTTAATGGATGAGCCCAATACATATGATTTTCCTTCTTATTTTCTATTATCATTTTTTAGTTTTAAGATTAATGAGATCATTGTAAATTAAATTATATATAAAAATAAAACATTCATTCATGAGACAATCATTGGGAATCAAACTTGAAAATTTGTTGGCAAATACTAAAACAAACATTCACTCTTAAACATTAAAAGAAAAGGTAAATTAAACTTTCATTTCTGATTTAAAAAAATTTACGATAAAAATAAAATAAAATAAAAATGAGATCACAAGTTTTTAATGATAAATATATGAAATTCATTAATTACTTTCTGATTTCAAAATCAATATCAAACAAAAATTTTAACATATTTTGAAATTACTTCCATAATCTATTTATCAATTAAAAAAATTGATGGCAAATTAGACACTTTATATTATGAATTTTTTTTTGTTGGTACGTATTAAAATATTTAAAATTTTTGTATTTAGACAGTGAAATAGTTTGAAAGAGAGAAATTATCAACAACAAAAATTTAATGATACTTATATTTTGTTTCCAGATGTTGCATTGGACATTGTAGACGATATGCCAGAGTTAACCATGATTTCTAATTCAAGAAAGGAAACAGCAATGCATGCATTGGCTCGAAAGTCTCTAAATCCTCCAGGACTTTGGGACAAATTCTGCCATCTGTGTTAGTTTTCTAATCTCATGTTTTTTCTTTCTTTTCTCGCTTCTGTCAAAATTTATGATCCCGTGCACCCTATTGTTAACTAATTATTCTAAAATCATTTAATTTTTAAATTAACTATTTATTATATTTCATTTGATTTAAAATTTAAATTTTATTTTGATTTGGTTAGAATATTAATGAATTTATAGAAAAAAGTAAAATTAATAATTAGATT